>CAEFZX010010775.1:0-107199 GCA_903066825.1 Alfaro cultratus
ATATATGCATATACAACTCATTTACAGTTTAAAAAAATGCAACTTTAACTGCAGGGAAAGGTTGTTTTATGAAATATTACTTGTGCATGTGCCAAACTTTAGGTGCTACGTTGTATTGGTCTGTGATATAAAATCCCAATAAAACAGCATTAAATATGCTGTATTGCGCTAAAATGTACAAAAGCTAAAGGAGACCATGTACTTTCTCAAGGTGTTTCAATTAAACATTATTTTATTTCTGTTATGAAGAACTTGGAGAGAATTGAATTTGCTCCTTGGGTGTGACTGCAGCATGAGACAGCAAAAGGCTTTCCAGTAATGTCTCAACACAATGAGGTCGCTGGAGGTCAGGTGACACACTTTGGGAAAACATATGGATACAATGTCCTGCACGAGACGGTTCAACATCTTGCAGATTAACCCCTTAGTCTGTGAGGTACTTCATTATGATAATTTATGCTCAGTCACTGCTCTTTCTCTCAGGCAGGGGGGAAGCATTACCATCCGACATGCGCTCGATGTGCCCGCTGCAACACGATGTTCAAAGAAGGGGAAGAGATGTACCTGGCAGGTGAGTCTCCAACTGCACCAGCACAAGAAGCTGGCATGCTCACTCGGAAATAGCCAGTGTAGATGAACGCGCGGCATGCTTTCCTCCTTGTCGTCAGGTTGTGAGGTGTGGCACCCGTTATGCAAACAGGCTGCAAGGGCAGAGCGAAGACTCAGGGTGAGCTGGGGCTTTCACCGAAAAGCTTCGGATAGATAAAAATGTGACTTGACTTTGCGTCTTCATCTTTCTTCGTCTGGTGTTTTCCTCACAGCACAGACGCCTGTCGGAGACCTCCATCTCACCGCCGGGATCCTCCATAGGTTCCCCCAGCAGAGTTATATGCGTAAGTATCCAATGAATCTAAAGCTTCCAGTCACTATTCCACATATAAGCCATATTTAAGTTCATCTGGTACCCCAGAAACAGCATTCAACTATGAAAGTTGGATTTTTGAGCACTGAAGCACAAGGCCCCTTGCTCCCTTGGCCTGTTCACCTGTCTGTGTCTCTTACCTCATCTGCATATGGTTTAAGTGTCTTGTGAAGCTGCTTGGTGTAACAGTGGGAAACACAACACTTTTGATCACTTTGCTTGTTTTCTCATCCGGCATCCAAGTCTCACAGTTTGTCAAAGTGTTCTCGAAAGTCTTTAGCATCGTGAGCTAGTCTTTTTTTTTTCAGCTGTGCCAAGGTTTGATTGAAGATCAGGGAGTTGCCGAGACAGTACAGTGTTTTAGTGTTACATTTAGTCCAGAAAGTCCTTTCATTGTGAGAAGAAAGGGAATTTGAGTTTAACTCTGTTAGGCAGTAAAGGAAAGTTTATCCCTTCTTGACAAAATTTCAGAGATTCCCAATGCCTTGTAAAAGTTTTCATGCCCTTTAAAATTTTTCTTTATCTTTACATTATAATAACAAATTTCAATACATTTTTATATTTTTGTTGTCATCAACCAACATAAAGTCATGCAGCATTTGCAGGTGAAATAAATTCTATTTAAAAGTTCATACTCAGTCCTCCTCAGTACAGACTTGGTTGTTGTCCAACTGGAAAATGAGCTTCTGTCAACCAGCTCAAACATTTTGCAGTTTGCAACGATTCTTCTCCAGAATTACTCTGTATTATCTGGCTTTTGCAGCACCTCTGATCATCTTCCTGTTTCATTGTACAGAAAAGCCTCCCCACAACTTGATGTTTTCACCATCATATTTAACAGTGGAGATGACATAAAAGTTGTCATCTATAATAATGTTTTTGTGAGTCAGGAAGTTATAGTTAAGTTTCATCTGACTGGACCACAAACTTGCACAGCTTTACTATGTGATTCCTTTTTTTTTTTTTTAAGGTCTTTCTATATAAAGAGTTTGAAAACCGTTTTTGTTTTGCCACTTCACAATCATGTGCTACTTTCTGTTGGTGTGTCACATTAAACCCTAATACAATGAGCTGGAATTTCAGGTTGTAATATAAGCAAATGACTCAAATGGGTGTGAAAACTTTGGAAAGGCAATAGAAAACTCCCCTGAGTGTATAGATAGTGTGAAGTTAAACGGGGTCAGCAATTGAAAAACAGCTAGAACTTCCCCAGTCACTGAAGATGTATATTTAGTGCTCTATGTAACATAGTGTGAAAGCAATTTTCGATGTTTAATAAGAGCTGAGCGGATATGCAGATGTGCAGAAAACAATAAATGTAACAGTTGTCACTGCGCAGAGCTCAGAGTTGGATCAGGTCCATCGTTTTAACAGCCATCAGCCTGCTACTTGGCACTCTGCTGAGTGTTGCTCTATATGACAGCTACATTTGCATGTCAGCGCTCGTCTGCATGCGTGCAGGGCTCGCTGCTCCCTGCCCTTCCTTACTCTGCTCCTCTCACATAATCAATGACCTTTCTGTTTAAGGTGATGGATGATGGAGAATCGCAGTGTAAGCAAGCGTGTCGTGCGTTCTGTCTCCTCTCCCTCTCCCCTCCTTCCTCCTGCTTCTGACTGTCTGTGCTTCTCCGTCCTTATTTCCGACAAAAGCCCAGCTCCCTGTGGTCAACAGCTCGCAGCTCTGCCAAGCTCTGCTGTGTGCATGTGCTTGTTTGTCTGTTTTTTGTTTTTTGGCTTGTGCATGCTTGATCAGCTTTCGTTGCTCCTCGCTGCCACTGGAGCTTGCATTGTAACGTGTGACCATTCGTTGTCCGTGTGGTTGACCGTCTTGTCTTGTTGCTGCTGTCTCTGTCTGTGGTCGGTGGGTGTGTGTCCTCTCTCCAGGCCAGAGTGGAGAATGAGATCTTTGATTATAAGGACCTTGCTGCCCTGCCAAAGGTCAAGGCCATATATGAGGTCCAGCAGCCAGATCTCATATCCTCCTCATACCAGCCATACCACAGATACACCTCTGATGAAAGGCTAGACACTTTCACCTATGGGGAGGTACTGCTGCCACACACTTGTTGTCTAATGAACCATTGTGTTGTTCCCATCTATTTCACTTTTCAAGATTTTTAAAGATTTCTGCAAGTGGTTTAGATCAGTTTTTATTTGGCAAAACATGACATTTTAATATTACTATTTATTGGTAAATGAATGACCACAAAGTGTTCATCAATTTTACATGACTTCCTTCAATGCAAATTCAGGCCATGTAAGTTTAGCCATTGGAATGTACCTATACCACATCCCAGACTGAAACTTTGTTAAAATCTGCTTAAAAACTGGGCAACTTCAAGGTGCAGAAAGAAAAGAGGATTTTATTTCATCAGCATTACATCGTCTACATTAGCACTGTGATAGTGTCGAACCTGGTTCTCTCATCAGTGCTGGCAGTCACCGATGTACCACCTGAAACAAGATTAGCTTTATCCTTTATGAACAGGAAACACAGTGGATTCAAGACCAGGACAAACTGTGTTATTGGACGCATATCCTGCAACATTTGACTGAAAAACAAATGAAATGTGTTTAAGTAAATAATCTGGAAAACCTGGTTGCATATTTGACAAATTTATTTATGTATTTTTTTTGTTTGTTTGTTTTGATTTTTTTCTGCACCTTTTGGTTCAGTTTCATCATTTGGTCTTTTTGGGTACACGCACTACACATTTATGACCACTTGAATTAACCCAAAGTAAACTTCAGCTTCCTAAGAAGGATTATCATGACATTTGCTCATTTGCATCCTCTAGCTAAACCCAGGGTTTAAAAGAACTTGAAATGATGAATAGAATCTCATTGTACAAAGGCATTTGTACAATGAGATTTGTACAAATACAAATTTTGTATTTGTACAAATAAATACAAATACAATCGTAACTTTACAAAGACAGGATGTTTCTCCGAAAGCGATGAAAACACAAGACTGAAACTTGTCTGGGAGGAAGTCAAGAAACAAATTAGGAGGGAGCTGTACAAATTATTTCTACATGTCACAACAGTCTCTTGCATATGTTTCACCAGATTAAGGGACAAACTATTGAGCAGAAGCATTTTCTTTCAATAAAAATATCCTGGCTAAAATATTCTAAAGGTTTTTGGGAGAATTGCCTTCAGGTCTGGCAAAATTACGTCTCACTATAAAAAATTTGATTGACTTAAAAAGGATACCACACTGGCTGTAAAATAGGATAATAATTACTATAATATGGATTTTGTCATTTGATTTTCACTTGAAATCATGAACCTTTCCATTAATCGTGCAGATTTGACCTAAAAGTATCTGGTGTCTGTCCAGAATAAAATCTGACAAAAATAAAAAGAGTCAGCCTGAAGAAGGCAATGAACCATCTAAAGTTTCTACAATCTAAAATATTACATAGTAATACTCTTGCAGCATCCTTTTAGCCTTTAAATCACAGCCTAGTGTTCATTTAATTTACATTTGAGTCTAAAATGTTACTGTCTGTCTCCATTGGTTCCGCAGTCCCTTGGAAATCTCTCTCCATATTCTCAGGTAAGCGTTTTTGGCTTGAATCCAAGTGGAAGAGCTGGTTCCAATAAGTAAACTGTTGTCAGAGTTTCTGTGGTTTGTTGTTCTTTATTCTTACACCCCTACGAGCTGATGCATAACTTAATTTATTTGTCGTTGTAGGATTATGACCATCCGGATTCAAAGCAGCTCCGATGCCCCATTCCAGGTTATATCGACTCCCCGACATACAGTCGTCAAGGCATGTCTCCCATCATGCCTCACTCTCCACAGCACTTTGGCTACCCTGGTAAGAAAAGTAGTGTGTAACTCAAATTGGTTTTTTACAATACCTATCAAAAGTAATTTTTTTTTAGGTCTTAACCACAAACTTAAATTAATTTTATTGGGAATTTATGTGACAGACTACCAGGCTTTATGATGGCAACGCCATTCTCTGGGGATGCTTTTCTTCAGCAAAGGACAGGGAATCTGGTCCAATTAACTATGGAGTTGTTTAAATCGCTGCATATTCATGTATGGTCCAAAGTACCGACCTAAATGTAATTTAAAATGTGTAACAGGACTTACAGATGCTCCTCATTCAGCCTGACTGAGCTTGGGCAACGAAAAATGGTCAAATTAGTCAGTCATGTTGGCCTGTCGCATAAAATCCCTACAAATGCAGGGATGTTTGTGGTTGGAAATTGATGAAACAAAAACAGTTTTGTATGAATGTTTTATAGGAACTGTGTAGTTGCTTATTCTGTAGAATTACAGCAAATGCCCATGTACTCCCTCTTTTCATGATTTTACCATCAACATGCCTTTTCAGTAGTTGCATAAGCCCAAATAATGCTAATGGGGACAGTATAGCTTACCTCCTGCTAACAGAATGTTGCTATACTTGTTTGGCTGCTTCATTTGCTGGATTTGCTCCTTTTCTGACATTTCATGTTACTCTTACACTTGTGCAGTGGCACCGTTGATCCTGCAATTGGAAAGCTATTCTGTAAACAAGCTCAATAGTACTTTACATTACACAAGTGGAAAAGTTATTCTTGCTCATTTGCAAATGTTTACAAATATCTGAGCACATTTCATTCGCATGTGTCAACACCTTTTCCTCATGCTCATGTCTCCTTTACTCTGACTGGCTGTGGCTGGCTGCAGGCTCTGAGAGTGGCAGGAGTTCACCCTATTATGGCCAAGAGGGGCGATCAAGCACACCCACCACAAACCAGCCCCCTAAACATTTTCATGTTCCAGGTAGGCCTTCACATCTCCCCCCCACTGCAGCCTCCACCACTCTCAACTTTTCTTTTCCTTTCTTTTCAGCGGATGCCGTCAGTCGCGGTTTGCTAATGCCAAAGCATTCTGACTATTGATGTTGTGCGTGTGGCAAAATATGACCAAGTTGTGTTTCTTTGCAACAAACTCTTGTTCGTTAATTTCCCTCCCTTCTATCTTCCACCCCACAAACCCAGTAGAAACTCACAGCCTCTCCCTTTGACGCTCCTCCACGTTTCACCTCTCCGTCTCCTGTTTCTCTCCTCAGCCACAGGGGATCCCAACATCTACAGGAAGCCGCCCATCTATAAGAGAACGGGTACAGTTTAGTTCGGTCCCGCCTCGGCCTACCCTCCCGTCCTGTCAGTTTAGTTGTGCTGTGGTCGTGCTCTTCAGCTTCCCCCGATGCTCCTCCTCGGCATCGTCGTAGCGTATAACCCCCGCTTTGCAGCAAGAATTCAGAAACGCACTTGCTGAGTTTCTCCTCAGAGCTGGGGGAAAAGGATCTGTGATGTCATTTGCATTTGTGGCAGTAGCTAAATGTGGAAGAGCTGTGTTTCATGTGCATGCCAGAAACATTATGATCCTACTTCTGCACACAGTCCATGACAAGTTCTCGATAGGAAAGTAAAGTGGAGAGGGATATGAATGAAGGAAGGGATTTGCTCAGGCGTGACAACCAGTTAGTCCTCCGAGAACAGAATGGAGCCAAACAGAAAACAGTTTACTGCATTTCCCAGCCGACAGACATGTTGCCGATCCTAGCTGTGCATTTGTGCCGTCGTTTATCCAACTGGCACACTGGCGTAGTTAACACAAGATGCTTTTTAGCCATTTTTCACAAATCATTAAACTCAAATGCTATTCCGCCATCTGTATAGCATGCTTCAGTGCATAATTAAAAGATTCGCTGTCCTCTCGTCACACTGCACTCCAAAAGACTTTTTCAGCTGAGAGTCACAGGATCTGCAGCCTGACGATGGTTTATCTCCACCCCTGTCCTGCATGCTCGTCTGTGCTGTGGGTTAGTGAGCGTGTCGACCCGTGAATAGACGTCGTCTACCCCCTATGTTTCTCAGCTTGAAAGAGTATTTCATCACTGGTCAAAATGTTTTTATTGGAAATAAGACTTTTTTTTTACATTTTTAACCCTTTACCTTGCGTCATCCATCCTAAGTGTCCTTAATTCTTTAAATTCAGATCTTCACAGATTTAGACCTAAAATGTGATTTTTCTATTGTTTTTTTTTTTTTTATTTTTCACATCAAGGCCAGTAATGAATGAATCATTTAGCCAGCTTGCAACACACAACGAAAAATGTCCGGGTGGAAAGCCTTCCCGGCTTTGTGTTCATCCGAGCAAAGCTGTCACATTCTCACACCTCCCTCAGGGATTCTCCAATAATGTTTCCCTTTTTCTTTTTGCCTTCTTTTTTTTTTTTATTGCATCCAATCACTTTTATTCACTTCCCTCCACCCTCTGCTCCACTTTGCGCGGTGACCTTGCCTCTGTAAGTATCCCCCTCCTCTCGCTGTTTAACTCAAGTCTCAGTGGATAGATGATTTGTATGTGTGTGTGCCTGCGTGTCCGTCGGCGTTCAGTTGAGCCGAAAGTACCGAATGTGTCGTAAAGATGAGCGTAGCATCAATTGTCGTGCACACAGGTACTCAATGGGTTGTAGGTCGGGGGCTGGTGTGGCTAATGGCTGGCAGAATGAAGAGTGATCTATGTGGCATTACAGTGAACGTGTTACCGCCCATTTACATCCATCGACTGCGCTCGAGTGCAGAGCGGCATCAGTGTCATGGCATTGTGATGCTTGCAAAACAACCGTGTGCTTCGGGCTAAGCTGTAACTGAGCCCACTGTAATCCGAATTGTTGTCCTGCCATTGGCTGAAAATATTGATCTCTGCTAACAGTGAAAACGCCACATATGACAACTGGGAAAATGAAGTGTAAAATTACACTAGCTGTCGCCATCTGTTTGAAAGTGATTTATGCTAAAATGCTGGAAAAGCTTCCCAGTCTGAGAACAAGTTGAATAAAGCAATAATTTTTCTTTAATTCAGTCATGATGATCTATTCAATATAATCACAGAGTGCATGAGGAAACGCAATTGTTAACTCGAGTATCTCCATTTGGTATCAACACATTTTTATTTGCAAAATGCTCATTGACATACATATTAGCGTGTCTAAACATTGCTATGGAATAAAATAGTAATTTTTCTGTTTATATATATTTTTAATGTCCATAACTTTTATTCAGTAATTTGTCGCACTAGTCGGGACAAGAAAAGCCTTTTCTGTGTCGCCAACACAAATGTAATGTGCAAAGTTTGACAAACACTATTAGCACTTTAACTAGACTAAGATTTGGTCTTTCTGTTTCAAATTTCAAACACTCCCTTTGCGTGTGGCACGAAACAAAGGATGAATATGGAAGAGGACATCATGCCAGTTGTTAACTACAGCAGAGCATCTCTTACCCTGTAGGCTTGTTTTCCTTGTACTGATTACATTTACTTGAATGACAGGTTAGATTTTTCTCTAAATTGCAGTAAGATATTGTCAAACTGCAGTAGAAATCGATCAGTTTTAAAGCTCGTCAGAGTGCGTGATTTAGAGGTTTGTCATCATAATCTGACAAGGTAATATTAAGAATCATGCTGTTAAGTGGTATTTAATGTTAGGTGACAGTTACATATATGAATGACTTTTAACTGTATGCTTTTTTCCTCTCTTTGTTCCAGACAATCATGTGGAATCAGCCACTAAAAGCAGAACAAGTGAGGATATCCTCCGATCCTCCAGCCTGTCCACCTACTCTCCAGAGCCATACACACAGTCGGAGTCGGACTATTACCCGTACACCAGCTCCCCGAGAGGTAACGGACTGTCAAGCTGCTTCTTATTTGGCTTTTTATTTCATTATTTTCTTCACTCGCTCACTTTGTTGCTGCTGTTTTCTTTACTCTGAGCTACATTTTCACATACGGGAAATCTCTTTTATGTCATTTCTCTCTTTCAGCCTACCGGGCGCCACGGCGACGCTTCTCGACGGGAGGAGATGAAGAGAGTTGGAGTCATGGTCTTCAAAGAGTGAGAGCTCCACTGTTTTCTCTCTCCCTTTCTTCAGAAAGTGATTAAAGTGACAGTTCTCCTCTGCAAAGAAGCAAAAAAAAAAAAAAAAGAAGCATTTTTTTTATGATGCCAAAAGTCACTTCTTGTATTTAAGGAGTTAAAAATCTTCCTTGTCTTCTCATTTTCTCCTGCCCCCGTTTCCCCTTCCTCCGCTCTCTTTCCTTTAAAGATTGGGAGTGGCATCGGACGGATGATCCTCAAGGAGGAGATGAAAGCGAGATCTGGTTCCTATGACAACGACCCCTGGGGCAGCGCGAGGAATTCTCGTTGCGGGAGCAAGGAAACGCTGAACACGACAGGCTACGGCACAACGGCGTACAACAACACCATCAATGGCTGTGAGGACGACCCCGCCCTTCTCCCCCTGCTCTCTGGCTCCACTTCCGCTTTCTGCCTTAAAGTTCATGATCACTTGGAGCTCTGGGCGCGTTTCTGTTCCGCCTCGCGCCGGCCCGTGCACAAAAAACGTTTGAACAACAGCGTTTTATGAGCTTCAGAATAAATCTGTTTTCAGGGCAGCGAGGTTGTGACACAAGAGTAGCAAAGTAAGGATAGCTTGATTGTCTGAGCACATCGTATGTTAAAATGCATGTAGTATTAAGAAGAAAACTGAAAAAATCTTGACAGTATGATGCATAAATAAATAAAATGTATCAATTAGTTTTAAAAAAGCTGAAAAAAACACTTAAAACAGGTGTGTCACACCTACTAAAATAGAAGGATATGACCATATATGATGATCTTCCTTTTATTTTTCTTGACAAAAAGCACGGCAATATGTCAATTTGTGTGGCCACGCTACAAAGATCATCAGTGCAAGAAATCAATCCATAAACACAGTTATGGATTGATTGTCGTCCACCAGAACCAGTGACTCTGCTGCGAACACCTTTTGGCTCGGTATTATGAAACAACTGGAGTCTTGGATTGTCTAGAAGGTAACAACATAAACCTGAGGAACATGGACACAACGGAGTCCATTCCTCTGGTTCTAGCAGGAATAAACAGCCGGACCACTGAGGTTGCTGGCTGGCCTTTGACTTCCCTTCTAATCTCGGTGTTGTATTTCTAGCTTGAAACGTCTTAAAAGACATTTTGGGGGAGAACAGCCTGCAGACGATGTTGAGGAACTCAAGTCTAAAGACTGTAGAGGAGCTGTGCCAAGTAACGTTTAGTCTGTTCAAGTGGAGCAAAGTGCTTGAGTTCTAGTGAAAGTTGTTGAAAGGTATCAAAGTGCTTGGGCATGAGCGTAACTATAGAAGAGATTAGCAACATCTATCTGAATGGTACCAAAACTTTAATGTTTTAATCCACACTTTTTTGTCACAAGCGTACTTTTCCCGTCATGGCTGCGCTCACCATGGAGGCCTTTTAAATCCTTCCATAGAGTACTGGTTTGTTGGGTCTCTCAGCCGCTCCACTCATACAGCATTTCTATTGACTTCCTCTTCATTACTGCACAAATTACACAAAATAATAATCACTTTGAAAACTGAAATTCAACCTGCAAACTTTGCCGTCACTACTTTCATCTTTGTAAGTGGTTCATTCCCTTCACTGTGTTTTGCATCAGTGCTCGTGTTTTGGTTTTGATGTGTAACATAATCACAACTTAGCAACTTCTGGCTTTGTTCTCGCTTTCCCCTGCCTCCATGCTTTATATATATATGTACATATATATATATATTTCTCCATTTTATTATGGAAACTAATAAAACCATTGTGAGTTACAAGATGAAACACAATAGACAATACATTTGTAAAGATTGTGATATATACCCTTTAAGATATTTTCAAATGGGAGATCTGAAGCAATTTCTTTTAAATTTTAATCTAAGCTGCAGGGATCCTGCACACTCCTACTTATCTTTCTGATACCAGTTTGCCTTCTATATGACTGAAATACTTTCTTCCCTCTTTTACACCATTTCACATAAACAAGTTTGCTCTCCATGGACTACTTTTTTAAAATCTCCATCTTTGTATTTATCACACTGTCTTGTATTTACAGCTGCCAGCTCCATGTCCTGTTTTATTTATGGGCACTAAGATCTCTCATTAAAGCTTTCTTCCACATGGGAGGGAAAACCACTGAACAGAGCATGGTGGAAAGAAGCAAAAAATCCCCCAAAAATATTCAGCAATGTATCTATTTGTGTGTGTGTTGTGTCCATTACTCACTGAGCCTCTAAACAGCTACATTTCATGGTCTTTTCTCAGCCTCTGACTAATCAGATACTTGTCCTGTCTGTCTTGGAATAGCTAAGATAAAATATAATTGTGTGATCTCTTTGTCCCACAGCACCAAGGTCTCAGTACAGCGCTGATAGTGGTGAGTTTATCTTCATTGTGTCAAAATGTGTTCAGTCTCTGCCAAACACTACTGTGACATACTTTAAGCTTCTAGCTTTCTCTTTATTGTTGTTGATACTTTGTTTCGTAGCTGTTCAGCTCATAAATAATTTCTACTGAATCATCCGAGCCTCAGTTCCCACATCTGGAATTTGATCTTTTTTTTTTTTTTTTTTTTTCAATTATTGGTGATGATCACCATCTCCTGGCCAAATGCAGCATTTAATGTATGTACAGTTCTTTCATTTATTAATTGTGTGTTTTTTGACCATTCTTTAGATTTTGGTTGCAAGTCAGCATCACTGCCAGGATATAGGCGCAACGGTATTCAGCGGGTGAGATCAGATTGCACTCCAAAGCTAATTTTAATCATCTATTTTCACCTATTTTTACATTAATGAGGTGTTTTTCGTGGGAATTCCCAAAAGCAATTATTTTTGTTAATCGCAATTTCCTTCCTTGCACCTGCAGCCTCAGAGCGCAGACTGCTACCAGTATCAGTATGACGACGGCAGCGAGGTCAACTGGGGAAGTAGAGGTAATTTTAATTGGACTTCATAACGCCAAGCCTTTGTCAGATTGAAGCAATTAACCCAAACCTTTAATCTCTTTAATCTGTTTCTCCTTTCTTGCAGCTGAGTATAAGGTACGGTTAGAAAATTGTTTTCGTTTTCTTTCATAAACATAATGAAAAAGTTATTTAGCCCAGATTCCTGAAATGATTTAAAGAGCTGTCCTTCTCGGCAGGTTTATCCATATGAATCACTCATTGTCACCACCAGAGGGCGGAATAAGCTGCCTAAAGACGTCGACAGAGCGAGACTGGAAGTAAGTAATGCTGGGAACCTAAAATTGAACAGGCCGGCAAAATTAAAGGTGTAGTCAAAGAGTTTCAAGGATGCAGTAAAATTAACAAATCAATGCTTTATTTATTTATTTTATTTTATTTTGTCATTTGTACTCTAAATTAGTAAAAGTACACCCCTCTTAATGAAAAAAAAAAAAAAAAGGACAAAATGGTCACACATTTAAATTTTGTCACATTTTGTCTTATTTCAACCACACCAAATTTTGGGGATTTTATAGGATTGAAAACCCAAAGTAATCCACAGATGTGAACAAAATAGTATACATGTGCTTCAAAAGTTTTTTAGTTTCTCCAAGTGTTTTTCTTTTTTTTGTAGAGCAGCTTAGCCAGAAATGCAGACATGCAGCTTTTGGTGCATCCGTCCACCAGCTTTCAGCATTGATTTTAATGTTTCTCTGAGCTTAAGCTCATTCATCCATGAATACCCCACAGATTGAACTTTTACTGGCTCATTGTAGCACTTAGATATGCTTTGTTGTGAACAATTTAAATACATTCTTTGAGGGCTTCTCAGAATACTTGTGTTTTTACTGCAATTAAATTCCATAAATATGGACCCTGTTTACTAATCAGGTGGCTTCAGAAGGCAATTTTGTCCAAGATTTTACTTTACATCTATCATATCAGATTAACTGAATACATATGCACCCCACCCTTCTCAGATTTTTATTGATAAAACTTTTATAGACTAATATACCATTTTGCTTCCACTTCAGAATAGGCTCCATTTTGTGTTGGTCTAAAAATCCGTTAAAATTCGGTTGCTGCTACACGACAAAATCTCAAAAAGTTGAAAGAGGTGTGATGACTTGTTGAATGGGCATAGCTTTAAATATTAGCAGAGTAAATATGCAGGAATTCCAGGTGTAAAAAAGATAAAATCACACAGTTTTTGTGTCCCTGTCGTCTTAGCGCCACCTGTCCCCAGAAGAGTTTGTCCAGGTGTTCGGCATGACCATGGAGGATTTTGACCGGTTGGCTCTGTGGAAACGGAACGAGCTGAAGAAGCAGGCTCGGCTGTTCTAGTCACACCCGGGTGTGTGTGTTAAATACTGCCACAAGTTGAGATGCACAGGACTATGAGATGGAGACGCTTCTTCTCAGTTCCACTGCCACGTCTGAAGAACCTGTTCAAGATCTCCTCACACGACAAACAAAAGCCAGAGTGGACTTTTGGTGACAGTGGTGGAGGTTCTCCGCGCGGAGACGGACTGGAACATGTTTGCCAGTGCAGCCATAGCTGTGTACTAGAGTGAAATGTAAGCAATAGAGACGTTCATGCTGTAGTGCTGTGTTTTTGTTTATTTTTTTTTCCAAGTTGAGACTGTGCTCCCTTACACAAGACCGCGTCTGTGAACAGAGCTGCAGGACCGAAACACGATGTGGAGAAATTTGGCTTTGCCTTATTTGTTTTGCTCTTTTAGTTACGACTGTGCAGCACCAGCAATCCGAAGGAGTAGAATGTAGATACAGTACATCATTTCTGACACTTTATCTGTTTGAGTGAGTGAGTGAGTGAGTGAGTGAGTGAGTGAGTGAGTGAGTGAGTGAGTGAGTGAGTGAGTGAGTGAGTGAGTGAGCATACGCCTTTGGTTCAGGGTGCATTTTGTTGACATATTACCAATTTTTGTTGTCTCACACGAAACAGAGCATCTTCAGTTGACAGAGAACATCTGCAGTGGGCCAAACTTTTTTATTTTTATTTTATTTTTTATCTCTTTTTGTGACCTGCTTTAATTAGCGTGAGAATGAAAATCTGCAGCTTAGAAGATGCTGGCCGAATAATTAAAGGTCAGCAATAGTGCAGCTGTACTGGAACCGAAGAATGTGCCGTTCAGTAGGGACAATGCAAAACTTCATTTCCAGAAAAGTGTGCACTTTTCACACTTCTAATAGAAATGGGAATCTTTTCACTGTTCTTTTAAACAGTAATTTGAGACACAAGTACAAAGGCAATGTTTCTTGACATCTTCATTTTTGAGGGCCACAATTAAGCTTTTTTCTTTCTTTTTTATGCAGATAAATATTAAGCGATGCATTTATTTAAATAAAAGTGCAAAAGATGTATTCAATACTATGAAGAATGGAATAGTGTCATAAATGTGGCACCTCATCAAAGCCTGTCCTCTCTTCTAAAATTTACACTAAACCATTAATGTAAAACTGTCCTGCCAGGAGCCGCCAGTAGGGGAGGACAATAGCTTCTTGGTGGCGCCACTGTTCACATTTTCTCAAATTTATCAGTCAAAAGATATTACAGATGGTTAACTTTGCACTTGTGCCAAATTAATGTCTCAAACAAAACATATCGGTATATGTTTTTTGGTTTTTTTTATGTTTTATAAAATAACGTTTTCTGGAATTGAGGTTTGAGTTTACAAGATATAACAATGTTGTCCTCCTGTTCTTTCCTCTTTGCAATAGAATGATGACGATAGTTTAGGTTGTGCATTGTTTATAAACCTACATTCACTGCTATTTATATTCTTTTAGAACAATAATCCAATAATTTTGTAGCTCCAGAAATTATATTCCCACCCCAGGAAACACTCGAGGTAATTTCCCACACTAAGACCCAGGGTTGCTAAAGACGTCCTTTGAATACTGTTATTTTTTATTTTGACACTAAAATTAAACTGCAACTCAGAACAAGTCTCTTCTCCTTCATTATTAGCAAATGCCGTTTTGTGATGCATGTTATGATACTTTGATTCTACAAAGTTGAAAATTAATTCAGTCATTTGGTCAGATCATCAAATGAACTGATATGCACTGGACTAAAACAATAGAACGGTGTTGATATTCAGGTCACAAAACACCTGAAGTTGCTGTAAATGTGATTTCTAACCATATTCCAGCTCATGTAAAGTTTTTATTGGGATCTCAAAAATATGAGACTATAAACAATTTGATCACTATGTTGTTTTATGCAACCACTGCACACTCAGTTCAGCTTTACTGCTATTTTAATTTTTTATTTTAGGTTGTTTTTTTTAAAAAACACATTAGAGTAAATTTAAAAGTGGAGGAAAATTTTGTTTTTACTTAGTAATTTTAAAACTTTTTTTTAAGTAAGTGGTTCATAGTTAAGTGAGGGACTTGAAAGATATTAAATATGGTGGAAACTAGATGATTTTCCAGCAGTAAAGTGGATCTGACCAGTGGTTTCGCCGGAGGCCGAGCGTCTCTGTCTCTAGAAATCACAGTTGGAGCTGGTAATGATCTGCACAGCTCTGGATTCTGACCAGTAAATAAAGTTTATTTAGTTCAGAAACATCAAAACGACAAGAAGTTCATGATTTACATTAAATTAAACCCAAGCTGAACATTTAATTAAGTTCTGTTGACTTATATTTACAAAAAAAAATAAATAAAAATGCATTTTACAAAACTTTATTGTACATTTTTAAATAAGCAATTCATGAATAAACTTGTATTATTTAAAGACAGATCTATGGACAGTGACGAGTTGATACAATTGCGTGCAATTGAGTATTGTCAAAGCTCAATGTAATTTCCACCAGAGGTGGAACATTATTGTCGACAGCTGCTGAAAGTAACTAAGAAAAGTTACTTTTAATGTAACTTAGTTACTTTCCAAATCAAGTAATCAGTAATCTTACTAAGTTACTTTTTCAAGGAGTAATCAAGCGATTGAAGTTATTCCATTACTGGTTGCCAGACACCAGACAGAAATGCAAAAATTGCGACACTATATTTTTAGGCAGTTCAGTGGAGTTTCATTACATTGAAAGATCTGAAAGGTCAGGACAGGATGTTTGGAAAAGGGTGTCACCAGGCGGGCTTTAGGACCCAGCGGGGAGGCTCCTGGCCTGCTGATCTGCGTTGTGTGTATCTGTCAGTGGTTTGAGCTCTTCTTCCACACACACACGCCCTCACACACTCCACTATGGGCCCGTGTTAATTTCTACACTTCTCACCGGGGAGAGCATCAGCTGGACGATGGACCCAAACGACCCCTCATGTAAGTACCCGGAACTTACTGTCTCACCCTAAACTCTGATGCTGATCTTTGGGATGTTTGTGTTTTCCTCCTCTTACAACTTTTGACAGTTACCTAAACTGGAAGATTACTGCTTAATCCAAACCTTTCTGTTGATATCCTGTTTTCAGTTCCCATTGAGACAAATGAATCTTCTCTGGCCTACTGTGTTCACAGCCTGACTTTAATTTCTCTTTTTTTTTTTTCCTCAATGTTAGATTTTCAGATGTTTTCCTATTGTTTGTTCTGTTAATGATGTAATGTGCCAGAATGAAAACACACACACAAAAAAACAAGCTTTTGGTCTAAAGTTTCTTGTTCTAGAAAAAGAAAGTCTTGCACATCCAAGTCAAGTCATAAATCTGGAAGAGGAGATGCAACAACGATTGGGTGGGCTTGCTCAGAACCATTACATTTTGAACTCCACCAGCACTGAATTTTTTTTTTGCAGATTTCTAATACTTTTGTGTTGAAATAGCTGGAAGTGTTAAATGTGTTTCAGCACTGAGGTTTTTTTTTTTCTTCTTTTTTTTAAGAAGGAACATATTTACCCCTTGCACATAGGAGAAACAAATCCACTTCCTCCCTGTCTGAGGTTTAGATGATGCATTGATAAGGCAAGGTGCAACCTAATGTTGTCTTTATTGAGTTTGTTTCCATAATTTTACAGGGGTTTTATTTATGTTTGTTTGGGCCCTCCAGCTGATCTTTCTTAATACTTGTAACGCTGCAAAGAGTCTCACTGGAAGCCGACATGTGGAGGTGATTATATTCCATCTAATGAAGATTATTTTGTTTCCTCAACTGACTGTATCTAAGAGGAAGTGGGACAAATAGCATACGTGCTCATTTAGCTTATTTTCAGGATTTTTTTTTGCAGAAAGAAAAACTTGCAGGGACATTTATCACTTCTCTTCTTGTCCTCCTCATATTTAACTCTGTTGTATCCTCCCTAAAATCACCAGCGCACAAGGATTTCAGTGGTTATTGTTGCTAATGTGTTTGGTGTGTATCTGAGGAAGGAAGTCTTTAGGTCTTCACCAGGGTGTGTACGATCCCCATCTGTCATTCCTATCTGTCTTGACACACAAACACGCGCACAAAGCACACACACGCACAAGAATGCAACTTAACTGAGTCGTGTGGTTCAGGAAACACCACAAGACCTTACGCACTGTGGTCCCGGGGGATCAGCCGACTGTTTATGTTGTCTTTAAGTTGCCTGATTGGCCTCTGGTGATGAGTAGATTACTTTTACTTGATTTGCTCTAAACAGCAGAAGCGGTGCGTTTTCAAATTGCCCAAAGTGTCGCTTTGAAATTGCTTTCTTTGTGTGTTTGTGTAACAAATAATTGATTTTTTAAAATTATTATTATTTGTAGCCGCTTGTCATAATGAGAAGTTTTAAATCCTGTACCAACAGAACACTTCAGTTTTTTTTAAGATTTTGCACTTTGGGTGGATTCGGCCAATACTTAAAAGAAAATCTACATGACCAATAACAAAATATAGAGCTTAAAGAGATTAGTGGGAAGATAAACTTTTTTTTTTGTTTGGCTGTTTTTTAAAGAGCGGGGGATCCACTGAGATAGTATTGAGCAGAAGCAGGCAAATGAAAAGCAGATCCTCACAGATTTATCTGAAATGAAACAGTTGTCTCCCGTCACAGATAATATCAATCTTTGGAGGACATCAGTGCTGCTAATCTTCTGTCTAAAACATTCTTCTAAAATGTGCGTGGGTTAGATCTCTTAGCTGTCTTTTTGATAGTCATACCAACGTCTCTGAACTTAACCTGAGCACAGACATGTTTAAAGAACCAAACCTTTTCATTGAGTTCATTTGTTTTCTTGAGCAACCTTAGTTTTGCTGCAATCAACACTTATTCACCATGTTTCCTCCTATTCATCCTGATATAAATACGGAAGTGTTAACAATATGCAGCGTCTCGCAATGTCATGTTGCTTACTATGGCTGGCAAAGTGAGTGAAGGCTACTGTTATGATCCAGGTTCCCATCACATAGACTGTGTCTATACATACCTCATAACGTCTACTGTCCACCATAAGATAAGACCTTAGATAGGACGTCTTAACCAGTCACTACTAATTTAAGAAGCTGATCTAGACGTGATGTTTTGGAATCTTTCTGAATGTCATGGAAATTGTATCTTTAACAGTCACACAATCGTGTATAAATACGGAACTCGAGGTTCTACAACTCCAGTTCTCCAAGGACGGTTTTTGTGCAGCTTTTAGTGTGAATCGACACACCTGAGTCAAATTCTGAGGTGTGTTGAAGCAGTGGCACATCTAGAAGTTGCAGCAGACCGGCCCTCAAGGACGGCAGCTTTTGACCCCTGGTGGAAGTTGTCTTAAATGTGGGCTTTTCCCTCAGTTGCCCTGATTAAGTCATATTTTGTGTGTGCACCATCTTTGCACCACTTCCTTGTCCTTCGTTATATCTGTCCTGATGATCAGAAACCTTTTTTTTTACTTCTCAGACCTGCTGTACAGCTTTTTTTGTTTTTTGTTTTTCTGTGAAGACCAATATGATGGCAGGAAAGGCATTGTGAGGAGCATTTGACTTCAGTGCAGTTTGACGTAAAAAGGCTATTGTCTATGACTGACATGATGACAGTAGATGATAAAAGTCTTTCATAATTCAACAAAATTTGGGAATTATGGTTTAGAAGCATTTTTGATACCATGGTAAAATAAAAAAATATGACTTGTCCAAAATATGACACTAATAAAATGGATAGTTCTATATTGAGCTGAAAATAGAAAACAGAATTTACAACAACTATACTTTAAGCTTATTTTCAGTTCGGTATGGAAACTTCAATGCATTGACTAATCACAGACAAACATGATTTCAGATTGCTGAAAATCAATCGGGGAAACAGTTACTCTATTAATGGAAACAGAGATAATTGTCATTGTTTGTTTCCCCAATCACAGATTGTCTTACTTTGCCAGCTGGGTGTATTAAAGCTTTGGTCTCACTTTGTTGATAAATCTTGTATTTTAATGTTTTTATGTCTATTTGTCACCAGGTAGCCCCTGCAGTGATCTTTTTTCACTTTGTTTTAGTTAGTTTAAGATGGACTTTTTTGGTACTCTTCTCTAAAATATCATGAATAAAGCCTAAGCAGTGGTATTCTATTTTTTTTTTTCTGCAAAATAGATTTGATTTTACTTATTGTCTCATGGTGGTCCACTCTAAAAAAATTTACCAGAGTTTCAAGTGGGTGTAACAGGGGAGAGGCCGACTCCTCAGAGATGCATATCGGTAATGGGATTGTCTGTGATTTCGTCCAGCTGATGTGGTCAAATGTAGCTATTGTCATGTTGCATGTTTCAGAGAACTTGATGTGAAGGAGCTATCATGCTAAGAATTTTCTATTGTAGGTAAAAAAAACAAAAAAAAACAACAAAAAAACACATGTATTGTCACTCCAAGCACAAGTCTGCTGCATACATATGAAATCCCCATTCCAGACATGCCTTACTGCTCACATGGTGGATTGAGTGTGGCTCAAATACATGAATAGAGAACCTGTGAGCTTGCAAACAAGTTCTAGATTTTTTTATTTTTTTTCGTAACTTATAGCTGAGTCTTTATCTTGATAGACAAAAGACAAAGGAACTGGTTGCAGCTAACCACATTTCAGCTTTGGTGACTCCAGTTAGCAGGGCAAAAGAGCACCATTTAAATGCAGTCTTCTGTCGTCATCCCGCCAGAGGCGCGAGACCTCACAGTGTTGTCACTTATTATATTTATATATCCATATATTTGTTTAATTACTTCCATGCATAATCTGTATTCCCACTCATTAAAAGCTAATATTTAGTCAAACATTGTGACGTTTTCTCCAAAATAAAAGAAAAGGTACACATCAGCATTTTAACACAGTGGGTATTGCACTCAGTTCTAGCTAAACTATTGCTCAGTGCCCTGCCTTACAGTTTGCTGCTTGTGGGCCAAAGAGCTTTCACAATAACAAAATAACGTCCCTGGGTATATTTTTGTTTCAGCCTTTTGCTCTGGTTGACCGTTCTGTTTCGAGTGTTTTATTAACACCGCTTGGCCCGTGACTGCCAAAGGCAACTGAATGAAATAAATGCTTATATATCAGAAATGACTCTTTTGACTTCATTAAAGCAACTTCCAGCACTCTCACATGATACGGCCCCCTCCACATTTCAGCTTGACTATCTTCAACATTGCCTACAGGAATCCAGTCTGTATAGAAAGTGGAATTTCCCTCCCATGTAACTCATAAAGTTGGTGAAGTTCTTTGGTTTCTGAGGTTTATCAGACATTGTCAACACGCTCTTTAACACGAAAAGACTTTCAAACTCTTTTGTGACTAGATGGGGAATAAATTAACACGTTCAGTGCTCTATACGTGCATGCCCCGTCATGTTAAAGCTGTATATCATGGATTATTGTAGAGCAGGCCCATACGAAGTGGAATTCCCCTCCTCAACAAGAGTAAGAGATCACTATAATTCATGTGGCTGGGATGTGTGGAGGGGTACCTCTGTGATGTAGGCCATGTGGGAGTGCACATGTACATTGTGTAAAAGGCAGTGGTCAATGTCTGCATGGCTGTTTACATAGGGTTTCTATGGAGATGTGCTGCTGCACACAGCGCTGCTGCAGAGTGTATTTCAAGCTGCTCTGTTCCAGAGGGTGAGGTGACTCTGCCTGGGGTGTGCGTGCACACTCATACAACAGTTCAGGAAAATGTTCAGATTTATTGAAGAGACTTGGCAGAATAGGACCCACCCAACCTGTTATCAGATGGGGGTTCATATATGTTACTTGACACCAGACTCAGTTTACTAAGATTCATGGTACTGCGTCGTTGGGGGAAGTAAATCCTCAGGGCTCTTTGTGGGGAAAAAAAAAAAAAGCCTATGGCGTAGAACGTTCTGGAGGAAAGCCGGCACACAAAAACTTTAAACATACTTCCTTTGTAATTATGCTTTTCTTTAATCATATGTGCTCTTTGATTAGGTTTAAAATTTTTACCCGAGACAATCATCGTCACTTCCATGTAAGGAGTACGGAGGAGGATCTCTAAAATTAGTCTCTGTTCTTGTTAAATGTTTGTATGGAAAGTATATAAGCTCTGATATTTTTATGCTTTTTTTTTTTTTGTCCACTTCGGTTTATGTCTTTAGAGTTGATAAAAGGCTGATTCTATGGTTCTGTGTGAGACAGTTGCAGATTTTAAACCCATTTTTTTAACACGTTTTTGTTTGTTTTATTGTTTGCTTTATTGGTTTCTGATGAAATTCTGAACTCTCAACGTTGACATGACTGTTAAAGGGTCTTGTTTTCTTCCTTTTAACCATATGATGCAACATAGCAATTATCTCAAGAGCCTCCTCTTACCATTCCAGGTATGCCTGCAGGTTTAACGGTTGGAGACTGACTCTGCTGGAAGCTTTCTGCAGCTAGCATTTCAACAGTAAGGCAGTTCTCAAAAAACAGAATGGCAACTCATAGTGACTAAGAGACTGCCGACTTTTCACTTCATTTTATCATAATAAAGCAGAATTTGCTTATCGAGCCATCGACAAAACACTGGGCACAGCAGTTTTAAAAAGACTTCAACACTGAGATAATTACTTTTAAAGACTAAATGACAGGTTTTCTATACATAAGCAAGGCTTCTCCTCTATAAAATCACACTTTAGCCTGATGAAGAACACTTTGTCGTCTGATTTTTTTTACTTTTTCCTGAGTATATTATTTTCCCCAGTGACTCAGAATGACTGCTTACTTCTAAGATGATTGATATTTTCAAAGATCAGAATGAGGACAGTGGATAGTCCCACTTTTAAGCTAACCCTGCAAATCCAAAAAGACAAAGCTGCCCTATTCTCCAGTGTTGGGAGTTTTTCTGTGTGTATGTTGCTGTGTGTGTGTGTGTCTGTTCAACATCAGTGAAGCTACGCTTCCACTTGCAAAATAGCATCTTTCTCAGTATGTGAATACTTTTCTGTCTTGGAGACATAGTATTGTGGTGATGTCATAGCACTCGCAGCAGATATGGGATCTGAATTATACTGACTCCTCTGTTGGGCCTTTGTCTGGCAGCGGTCTGACTCAAGCCCCCTATGCCACCCCAGACTTGAATAAATCAGAGTGAAAAAAAAAAAAGAAAAAATGGGGCCAAAGCCGAGGGAGTGAAGGGGTCCGTAGCAGACAGACGTCGCCTCATATTGATCAACTTTTTGACCTTTTCGCCTTCGGCCATATTGAGAAAATGCCCAGATGCAATTATCGCCACCTGTTCAGTGTGAACTATTCTGCGATCAGACTGCTTTGAACCATCTGTCTGTTCTCTCTTCTTTTTCTCAATGTTGGGGGACGGAAACGAGGGAATTTCCCTGGATGGATTACCGGTTTGTCACCAGAGTAACGCAAAGACAGACATGTTTAATATCCAGCTGTTGATTTCTGTCATTTCATCAGATGTTTCAGATTTGATATGTTAGATAAAGAGTAAAGTTGTATCCAGAGTTTCTTGCAAATTACACTTTTCCCATAAATGGACCTTTCCTGTACCATGTGGTGCTGCTTAGTCTTGGTTGTGTCTTCCAACTTGAAGAAATTGTGTGCTAATGGAAAATAACAAGCTAGAAGTAAAAGCAGGTCTGATTTAGCTTGTACAATTTTCCTAATGCTCCTATTTAGTTGTTTAACTCTTAAAACCGACTACACTGGTGCGGTTATACAATAGTTGTTCCTGGTGCAGGTGATTTCCAACATATGGTACTGGAGCAGCACTTTCTAGTGGCTAACTCAGCATTTTATTTCCTCCTAAAGAGTGGGCATTGCTGCTCACAGGGCAAATATGAATGAATGATGACAAAAGAAGAGTTGGGAAGGAAGAACATTTCGAAAACTATCCTGCTTCGCTTCATGCGCTTTCAATTAGTTTTTGAAGTTTATGAGACTTGTGATAAGTACGTGCCCTGTGGATCGTTCAGCTGTGCAGATGCCTTTGCAAGTCAACCTGCTAACAGATGATTCCCATTGTTTTGCCAAGAACCATTTGCAAGGCATAAAACTGGCTACAGAAAGCCTCAAACTGATCAAATCTGACCCCCACTCATCCCGGTGACTGGAGCTGTTCACGAGGTTAACCCTGTCAGGAATAAAGTGTGCTTTTTACCATTTAAATCGATTTCACAGTGTGCTTAAATGTTCATTTTCATTTCTAAGCACTCCAGACTCTTTCCATTCCCTGTTCTATGCTGAGTTTTGCAAGAAAGAAAATAGTCAAATTTATTCAAAGGTATCAATCAAGCTTTTTTTTTTTTTGTGGTATCAACTCCTGTCAGCCATTGTTCAGGGATCTGTCTGAAGGCTTGACTTTCAAAAATGTATCATAAGCTGTGTGCATTTTATTTTGCTGATCAAGTAAAACTCCCTAACAGTTCCAAATGCAACTAAAACACTAATGATTAGATTTTGGTATATCTAAATGAAGTTTATGAAGCCAGAGAACAAGTTTCATGATTTTTTTATTTTGCACATGGTTAACCGGAGTAAGTGATTGTCTCGAGCCAAATTATCATACGCCTCATGACTTGCTTTAAATGAAACTCTGCCAATTAAAATCTTCCTACACTATACACCATGAAGTTTTTTGGTAATTAGTAACTTGCTACTCTGAGCTCATCGAATGAATGAAAGTCAATATAAAGTCCTAATATGGGTAGAAATACAAATGTGTGTGTCGCTCATTCTCAACATCAAAAACTTCTGTGTCTAATGGCTGTCCTTCCAAAGAAAAATAATGGTTAAGCAGCTGAGTGCCCAAGACAATAACTCTTCCACATCATCACCACATAGATTCTCCTGTTAGATATGAAACTTTATAAAGTTTTTTTTGTTTTTGTTTTTTTGTCTCTGGTATGATGCTCAGTGGAGTTTTCCAATTGAAAATAGAGAGAAGTGCATTAAGCCAAAAGGTTGTCCAACAAAGTGACCTCAAGTTAGCCGAATATCACATTTGACCAATTATTAGCAATGACGATTCAACGCGAATCTAACCCTGGTTCGAGCCTCAAACAGATTAAAACTGCGATTAGGGTAAGTAATTGTGCGGCGGAATGCAGGCCGTTTGCATGCAGGATCTTGATAAATGAAAAGGCATTTCAAGGTAAGAAATCTGCTGAATTGTCATTTTGTAGGGTTGAGGAAAGTATCTGGCTGCTGGTTTACAAAAAAACAAACAACAAAAAAAGCAAAAAACATCCAGGCTGGAGTAACTCAGACTGCATTCTTGGGCATCTTCCAGCATGACGGCATTGTGTGTGTTTGTTCACTTGTATGGGGTCTTTTCTGTATTTTTATGATATCCTGAAGCATCTTTTGGAGTTCAATAAAAACAGCAGGGAAAGAGAGGTTGTTTTTTTTTTCCTCTACAACTCTTCCAGACAAAATAAGCTTTTCCACATGGTCTCCTCTGTCCCTGCACCAGATTTGTAGTCTGCATTCGGTGTAGTATGTTGATCCTAATGTTTCTCTAAGATTCCTGGCCAAATGATGAACGCAGCTGCCAAACTATGAGAAAGTAGTTTTCACCCTCGAGGGGGTCAACCTGTATTTGCTCTGTGAAAACTGAGCTTCATTACAATGTCCTCTCTTTGAAATACAGCTCTAAGCATAACTCAGTCAATGCTATCTAATGTCAGGATCTAAGCAGCGCAATGAGAATGGGGTCACCAGAGACTGTAAAGTTAAAGTGGCATTGGGTCAGCTGACAGGAAGAGGAAACAGAAGGCCGGGGTTGATAGGCGATGTCATTGGTAGAAGGAGGAAGTGGATCTCTATAGGGGGCACATGGGGCAACCCCATAAGGTTGGCTGATGTAGGAGAGGGAAATTATTTTCTTGGCATCGAACAGAATCAGAGTCATCTTCAAAGAATCTTCTAAAGCACTCGGAGCAACAATGGGCTCAACATTATAGCTCTGTCAGGTGATTTTCATTGACTTCCAGAGATCAGAAAAACAAACTTACATTGTGATTATTTTTGACTTCGGTTCCTCTTGCAGGATTGTTTCCCAATGTTTATCCACATTGTGTATTTTATTTATTTTTTTAAGATTTTAAGCTTCACTTTCAGACATCAAATTAAGAAATTGAGCTTTCTCAGCATTAATAGTTGGAAACATCCCGGCAATAGCAAAAATAATAAAGGGTTCACTGAAACTTGCCTTTACAGCTTTTTTAAAAAAAAGATAAACAAAACCAGTCATAAATACAACATTCAAGTACTGTAATCATTGAATTTAAAACATCATGTTAAGATTATGGTAGTTAATTCAGTTCAGAATAACAATGCTGTACCAGTCCACTACAGATTTCACCTGGTTGCAAAACAAATTGGTAATTTTCAGTTAGAACATCTGACACTGTTGCTGATTATTGCGATGGAAATATCAAATATTTGTCATCTCCATGAAAACTTCTTAAGTCTTGTGACTATTGCTTTGGTAGTTTTGTTCTTTTATAAACGCTTTCTTACAGTAGGACTTTGACCTCACAGTGTGACCTTGTGATCGCACTTTCAAAGTGATCATATTAAGAAATATCTTCCTATTGAGATGTTTTACTATAATAATTTTCTTTGTTATTATTTTGTACTTTTTAGGATGCAGCATAAAAATATAGGAAACAAAAAGGGGCAAACAGATGTACAACATTTAAAGAATCGAAAACAGAAGGTCTTTACTATGCAGTGAAGAAATGAATGTGCTCATTACCACAAGACGTTATGTGCTAGTAATTATCAGCCAGTTTTGGAAGACATTATGTCATGAAAAATTATATACGAGTGTGAAATGGTTCATTCCGGGTGTATGGTTGTGGTTGGGATTTTCTCAGTGTTGAAATATTAGCACAGAATAATTCAGCTTTTGGCTGGGTGAACTGAAATTTGTGACTGAACTTGCACAACACTGGAAATGAGAGGGATGGATTATGGCATAAGCAGGGGATTGGAATTTGAGATCGCTCTCGGAATGTGGTGTTATTTTCTTGTAGTATTGGATTCCTTTGTTTAGTTTTCCCTGCAAAAATAAGAGAGTCAATGTTTTCCTTCACTTTCATTTGCTGCTAGTCTACAGAGACACTTGGCTTGGTTTTGAAAAAGACCAATGCTGGGAATAAAACATTTCACATCAATGTTTGGGTGATATTTTCCCCAGAGATATTATACATGAGTGTAATTTGTTTTGCACCGTCCATATGAAGATCATAGACTCAGATCGAATAACACATTACATGTATGAATTGTGTACAATTGCATATTTAAAATCATAACAAATGAAAACACCATATCTGTAGATCTGCTTCTTCTCCAGTGATGACGTAAATTCCAAAAAAAAAAAAAAAAGGATGGTCAAGTCATAGTTGCAGTCATTATATTGCTATGCATTATCTTTCCAATGAAGCTTGACCGTCTGTGTTTACTTGTTGTGGACTCCGGAGTTATCAGACCTGTAAATGCCCAGACATGTTGACAACCGGCAGAGGAGAAAACGTCACCCTCGGGAAATGTCTGGAATCTTGAGTACACTAGAAGGGCATTTCATCAAGATAGAGCGACGGTTATTAAGCGGAGACATGGTTGGCACACGTCATGATGCAATTAAAAACTTGATGTATGGTTTACCTCATTTGTCTTTGCGAGGAGTCTGCATTCACCTCACTAATCTGTATATGATGAAAGAGTGAGATAAGGTTGTGGTTTATAAACTAAGAGTTAGGATTTCCTTAAATATTTTTGCTATCCTGCAGGCATTGTCTACAGCCACATGCCTTGCTAAAGTATACTTTTCATCATTTTGTTGAATTAAAGACATTTTTTTTTAACATAGTTAAGATTTTTTAAAAAATATGTGGATAACAGCAAAGTGTTAAGCTGCATTGTCCTCAGATTTTTTTTTAAGAAATAAAAATAATAATAAAACACACGGCATCTAAAAAAATAAAATAAAATTGCTTAATGAGCAAATACTTTCTACTTTTGTGCCTCTGAGGATTGCTAGAGAATTACCAAAGATGATGAAGCATCATGAAGACCAATAAACACTGCAGACAGGTCCGGAATAAAGCTGTGGAGAAGTTTAAAGCAGAGTTGGATTACTTCCCAAGTTAGTAACATCCCACAGAGCACTGTCAAAGCTGTTATCTGAAAAGAGAAAGGAGATATGAGAAAGCATGCTCCAGTTAGATGATACTAAAATTGAAATTTTGTGCATCAATTGCTGCTTGGTGCAAAAATTACATCTTTATTGAAAATGACAGAATGATGCTACCACAGCCTGGATGGTTTCCTACAGCAGGGACAGGGAAGCCAATAAGGGTTGAAAGGAACCCTAATTGTTCCTGAATGGAAAATACTTTAGGGATGCACAGTGGCGCAGTTGGTAGCACTGTTGCCTTGCAGCAAAAAGGTCCTAGGTTCAATTCCGGGCCAGGGGTCTCTCTGCACGGAGTTTGGATGTTCTCCCTGTGCATGCGTGGGTTCTCTCCGGGTACTCCGGCTTCCTCCCACAGTCCAAAAACATGACTGTCAGGTTAATTGGTCTCTCTAAATNTGTCTCTGTGTTGCCCTGCGACAGACTGGCGACCTGTCCAGGGTGACCCCGCCTCTCGCCCGGAACGTAGCTGGAGAAAGGCACCAGCACCTCCTGACCCCACTAGGGACAAGGGTGTAAAGAAGATGGGTGGATGGATGGACGGATGAATGGGAAATAGTTTCCTGAAAGAGAACCTGTTAGATGCAACAAAAGACCACAGACTAGGATGAAAAGCTCATCTTCCAGCAGGACAATTGCCCAAAACATATATGCTAAAAATCAGTTTCAATGTATAATTCTTAGGTGTTAAAGGAAATAAATATATGCTTTAATATAAACATATATATGCTTTATATTAAAGCATTTTCATGTGGTGTGAAGAAATCCAGAATTTCTGAAAACTAAATCTTCATAAACAGCAAATTTATGCTGTTTATGAAGATTTAAAATAATCAATAGGACCAATTTGTCGCAACTCCAATTAGAAGAACCGGGATCAAAAACTAAGAGTACTCTTGGCAAAACTTTAAAATTGATATTGACAGATGTTTGCCATCCATTCTGACTGAGCTTGTGCTATTTTGCAGAAAGGACTGGAGGGGGAAACAATGACAAACCTAGAAGAGACATACCACCTTAAATTTGCGGTCTGAATACATGTCCAGACCACACTCTTCAGATTAATTTTGTAAAAGAAATTCTAAGAATTTTCCTTAAACTTTTCTGTTTTACAATACTTTATTTCAGTCTTTCGCAAAAAATATTCCAGTAAAATAGAAGTTATTGGTTGCTATATGGCAAAATGTGAAAAAGTTCAAGGGTTAGAAACAATGTTGCAAGGCACTGGACATACTCCAGCTGTACGGTGGTATTTAGTAAAACCTCATGTAATTTTCAAGCTGTTTTCTGTCCCTCATACAGAAAAAAAATCCTCCCATGTCTCACTTAATCTGAGATAATATTATGCTTGCTCTAGAAAAAAAAAAGTAGCAGAGTAATGTTTTTCAGCTGACAAAGAGACTCCCACACATTATTTCTGGACACCACAAGATTGTCAACCTGCTGAGTTCTTTCATGCCTGGTCAGATTTGGAAGAGTCTGTGTGTGCAACATTTCCAAAGACAATAGGAACAAAAGAGGTGTTAAGAAAGACCTGATAATTTTCCTTACCTACTCACCTCTTGTTTAACACAGATGGTACTGTCTTTAAATGTTCCCACAGCATCTTGCCTTAGATAACCTGTAGTTCTGCTTTTAGATTTTATGTTATAGATGTGGCACTTAAAATCCATGCACTATTCATCTTTACTACTGAATAAAATAAAATTAAATAATAATAAAAAGAGGTCACCCCAAACCTCTTGTGGTGTGAGATAAAAGGGTGTGAATTTTACAGCTGAGTGGAAACTGCAGTCCTCCTGCTGTCCTGTTGGCTGACGTGTGATCACAGTTTCACTCTGGAGGTCAAAGTTCACATTTAATCACAGAAAGCAGTGGTTTGTCAGGCCGTGACCGAGTATTGCAGGGTGTGTCTGTTGGATTTGTCACAGCCAGGGCCGATTCATTAAAAAAAAACAAAAAAAAATTGGGAAACACTTCTGCTTCTGGGAAGTTCTGGCTTTTGTACAATTTGATTTTTGGAAACGGTCCAGCATCACTCAAAGTACGCAACTCCCACATTGACCCAAAAAAACAAAAAACAAATCCAAGACAAGCCCTTTATTAAATTTCTCTGTCTTTTTTTAGTTGTTTATTTTTGTTTGCATCTATGTAGACTTTCAACAACATGGTTACATAAAGACCCAGAAAAGCAAACGACCTGTTTAAAAAAACCAAAATATATATTTATTGGTGGTAGAATATAGACATTTGGAGAGTTGAAAGCAGTAGATAAATAATACTAACAAATGGACTTTACAGAGACCCTAGTTTCTGGTCAAGGTTCTTAACAGCATTTATTAACCAATGCAGAAGTAATTTACTCTTGGATTTTTCTTTAGCGTGACTTAGCAGTTGTGCAGTTAGCATGGTTAGCATTAGTAACTCTAAACATCAGTTTCAATGTGTAATTCTTAAGTGTTGAAGGAAATTTGATTTAGTTTTAAGATTTAACAAATTTCAAATGCACCACTGCTGTGGTTTTCTTTGTCCACCTGAAGAGGTTTCACTTCAGATCAGCCCATTTTATTAGAGGTTACTCTGTCTAGCCACGGTTTAGCGTGGCTTTAGTTTTATCACTGTGCTCTCCCTCTATTTCTCTAGTTTTATTGCTTGAATAAAACTTCATTAAAGAGGATCAAAAATAACCTATAAGATGCTAAGCTTCAAGCAATAGGAGGATCCTGTTCATGTTTGATGTGTCTCTCAGTTTTGAAACCGTTCCTACGCCAGTCATAAGACAAAAACAGAAGAGCTTATAGTTCTAAGAGACAGATTTAACTATGTTGAGGGCTGTTTGTGTAGTTTTAGTGGCTGAGTGAGCGATTGAGGGCAGCATGCTGCGTCATGTTCGGGGCACTTGAATCTGCCTCAGGGCAACAAGTCATCCACGTGGAACTCTCAAAGGTCTACCTACGCTATACAGAAACAGCTAAACCCTGTCATGTTTATGTTGATATTTCTTAAAGCAATCATCATTCATGTTTTCAGATGTAGGGTGTTTACTGTCAAAGTTGGTGCTGTTGGAGTTATTTTAATTCAGAGTGGCAGTAACTTGGATATTTGTGGGCTCTTTTGAACTTTCTTGAGTGGTTGGCATTTTGTTTGGATGGTTGGACGGCCATTCTTTGGTTTCAGGTGAAAGAATGTGGAAGAATAAAGAATGTGGGTTAGCTATTAGTCGGCATGTGTGTTTACACAGCAAGCCTTTCCCAGGTGCTATACAATCCCCAGGATTACAGTGGAGGGCAATCCAGCACGCTTACACACACACAACACACACACACACTGCACCACAATCTCCCTACCCCCCAAAAGGAAAAAAAATAGAGGAGGGTAGACAGAGGGAGGTGGAGAGATAACAGATCAAATGGAGGAAGGGAGAGGTAAAGGGAGTGTGAATTCAGCCTACTTGAGCTAACCTCCACATATAAAGGCTTCACAGAACCGAGTGAAGCTAGAAATCTTTTACAGGACGGTGGAATATCTTGTTTTATTCCTGCATCTATTTTGTGCATAAGGGAGCTGGTTTGCTTCCTTCTTAATCTTGCAGAATGGTGGGTCTCTCATCCATTGCTGTTGAGGGTAAGTTTTGTTACATGTTCTATTTGGCTCATAATTACCCTTCCAGGTATATACAGTAAAATGTCAGGATTACAATTAGAATAGAAAGGATTTTTAAAGATGTTCTGCTTTATTTTACTCCCCAAATTCCATTGTGTATACCTTAAAAAAAAAAAAAAAGACTCGCATAACTTTGCTTGAGAACTCATAGAGTAAGTGATTTAGACATGCCAGTAAAACCAGGTGGGGAAACGTAGCTGTTTTAATCCACTAAAGCTCCTGTGTGGGTGTGAACTGATCTGCTGGTCGGGATGCAGGCAGCGATGTTGTGAAACTGAGCTGATGCTAGATCACTGAAATCTGTGACTTTTAACCCACTGTGACGATGTTTGTGTTTGCATTGCATGCCACGGAACGCTGTCTCAGCATGAGGGAGATCTTTTAGCATAATGGGGGAGTAGCAAGAAGAAAATATATATCTACGTGCACCCAGTTGAGGTCACGTTATTCGTTTCATCAGAGTTTGTCGGACATGTTAGCACAGGTGCTGAACTCCTGTTGCCACCCCACACCCCCACTCAACCTCCTTCCCCTGTAGAGTTTAAACAAAAAAAAGAAAAAGAAAAAACTCCAATTGGAAGCTCCTTTTAAAGGCTTTCTCTGTAGTGTTAATCCATTCTCTCTGACTTACAAATGTGTGCTCGCCCACACAAATACCATGCACTCTTAACAAGCTGAGGGATGTTACTGGTGTTTTACAGCAATTATAAGGCAAGTGAAAATGTTTGAATGTGTTTAGAGCTTTGTAAAACTTTTCAAATTTATGCATTTTCTTTCTTTTTTCTAGTTGCTTAAAGCTTAAATAATCAAAGTGTCTTTGACAAACTACAAAACTCTTGTTTAATCTCCTGCAGAGCTTAGGACTGCACTGTGATTCAGTGCTAAACTCACTTTTGATTTTTTTCAAATTTTATATTTCCACTTTTAGTTTGTTCTCGCAAATAAGAATTTTAGAGTTCCAATGATAAATAATAATAATAATAATAATAATAATAATAATAATAATAATAATACAACCTCAAAAGTTTTAATAGTAATTTCAAAAGCCAGAGATCCACAACTAATCCTGAATTCAGACTTCATATGGATGCTGTATATATGAACACATTTAAGTTGCAAAATTAAATTGTTTATTTGCTTATTAAATAAATAGCACACCTTGTAGTGCATAATCTATCTCTGATCTTATTATTTTATTAGACACATGAAATATGCGAAATATGTTTGGATACAGTTGTATTTGCTAATAGTCGTTCAAAGAAGCAGCAAGATCTGGTGGAACTACACTATATTTAATTAGAAACATATTTCTTGCTAAAGTGAATTCTGGCTGGCTATGTTGTATCCAGTTACTTACCGTCTGTATGATGTAAATTTCTGACATTGTTTTGAGTCCAGGGTCTGCTGATGTAATCTGCAGGCTTGATACCTTGAGACTCTTATTTTGAAATAAGAAAGGAAGTGGTTTTGCTGACAGACAGAAAAGACTTCCTGTCAACGACAAGCTAGGTGACGCACAGTTATGCTGGCTTCCAGTTGCACTCGGAACTGGGAAATTTCGACTTCCCCATCTGAAATATCAACTGGAAGTCTTTGACGCCCTTCGAAGTCGGATTTCCAACTGGTAAACTGGGGCAGCTCGGACTACCCCAGCTATGACTTGTAAGGTAGAGTTTGTGTTTCAATATGGCCGCTTCTCGCATCAACAGCTGTGGTGGACACATGCTTCTTTTACAAGACACACGTGTAAAAGTGCGTCTTAAAATCAATATTACTTATAGTGCTTAAAAGTGTAAACACAACAAACTAAAATTAGTGTTTGCTTATGGAAAGTAACGTTTTAAATGATGTTTGTAAGAGGTAATGCAGACAATATGGGCGACGCCATGTCGAAATTCCAACTTCCATCAAACGCAGCACCAAGTTTCAACTATGTTTCCCAGGTAACCAGAGCGTAACCAATATATTGAGGATGCCCCATCGCATTTTAGCGATGGTTTAGCTGGTTTGAGTACTTGGTGGAAAAAAGAAACACAGACAGACTGACAGGCATGATATGAATTAATTGTAATTGTTATCTGCTTCATGTCCTTCTTTTGGACTATATCTGATGAATGTAAAATTTAAATAACCTTGATTTAATGAATCTGGATTAGTTTTGTTCTACACTGATTGGAGATTATCTAAACAGTAGTTTAAGATTTATGAGAAATTTAAATGATTTATAAAAGCAGGGGAAGGGGAGTATTTATTTTGGCATTAGACCACTTTAGAATCAGACCAGGATTAATACCAGAGTATGGATTACTCCAACCTGGATGAGAATAATGTACAATGACGATAGATTCTTAAAAGCACAACTTGAGATTTATGAAACATTTTAATATAATACTGCACTGCGGAGCATCTTGTCAATTGATGAATGTCATCTTCGGCAAACATTAAGCACGTCTTCGATACACCTAAGCAGGTCAGATCATTGTTTTGTTTGAAATCTCGATTCTTCTGAAAACTCCCCCAAAATGATTTGTTGCATCAACCGGTGACTAAACTTGCAGATGTTTAAATAGAAATAACACAACGTTGTTGTTTTTATGTCTGTCTCAATTCCCCAGTGGTTTTGGCTTTTTAGTCTTTTTTGGGGGGAACAGACAAAAATATTCCTACAAACTCTGCTAAAATGTTATGTCCCCCTTGTGTAATGATTATCATATTGTCTTCTCTCCTGAGTTGGAAATATCTTTAGCAACTTTTTCAACTCTACTTATTAGGAGCCCTGCAGTGCCATGCCAGCAGGTGTTTCAATTAGGGTATTCACATTTTGTGCAAATGTTGATGACTCACTGTTGCGATATTAAATGGGAACTTATTTTATCCAGTTGTGAACATGTCAGTGGTTTTCCAACTTCCATCTAGAACAGGGTAAACACTAAGATCTCAGTTCTGACTTTCAAGTTAAAGTAACTGCAGCAAGATTGTGCATTTCGAACCAATAAACAGTTGTTGCAAATATTTCAAGGATTGCATTATTCTATAGATGAATTGGAACCCACGAGTTTGGGTTTGATTCTCATGACATAACCAGAGGTGGACTTCAGCACCTCACATGCCAGATACTACAAAATAATTAATCTTTGCTCATTTTGGCACAATTGCATGGGCCCCCTAATCCTCAAATTGAATAATGAGCTTTCTAAAGCACCGGTCCAAATGAAATAGTGAAGTAGATTTATGACTGCCAGCTCCAGTTTTATGCCAACTCCCTGAAAAGCACTGCTTTGATTTCTGCGTTGTTTGATTTAGTGCTGAGTGGTGTATATTTGAGTTTCTCTGCGCAGCAAGTGAGTCATGCTGTGGAAGAGGTTTTGTCTTTCGCCTGGGTAGGGGAAGTCCAGTGCTGAAGCCAGGATCTAAACAGCTGTAGCAGCTGGCAGGGGGACAATATCCACCAGGCCAAGACATCCCACTCAAAGCAAGCTTCCTTTGCTTCCATGAACTTCACTTCCTTATTTCCCCAGGGTGAATGGGATCTTAATGAGGAGACATTCCTCGCCGCTGCGTGAATTAATTCCTCATGCCCAGTTCTCGGAGAGTTTATTACAATGGAAGGAAACCACTCTAAGGTGGAAAGCAGTGTCTTTAAACAGAAACAGACAAACAGACATGCCGGCTATAGATGTTGACTGTGGCCATGGCAGAGCATTGTTAAGCCCATAGGAAGACCCGCCTCAGGAAACTATGTCTGTTTTTAGGGAGTGGGACTTTGAAATGAAGGACATGCATTGCTGCCAAACAGTAAATGTATCTCCCAACTAATAAAAAATGGCAGCTTGTCAGTAGTGATTACATGCAGTGTCAGTCTATCAGAGCTAAACATATGAGAGTTCATAATTCTGCCAGAATGTATCTGTATACTTTGTACAGACACACACACACACACACACACACACACACACATAGTGGGGGCAGGAATGCCTTTCCTAAAGTTGCAGACCAGAGTTCACATTGACACACCTTATTAAATACACAACTGAAGCCTGCCTGTGTTTTTTCTACCTGTGTGTATGTTAGTTTGGGTGTGCATTTGTGTTGTTCAATGTAACATTTTTTCTTTGCGTACGACCGCCCAGTGAACAAAGAGTTTTCTGGCTCAGCGGCTGTCCCGTGTCTGACCCCAGCAAGATGCACGCTTCAGTGGGCCTAACTCGACAGGACTGTGAAAATTAGCCCATTTTGAGTTGTGAGTGAGAGGATAATATGCAAGGAGTGGGAAGTCAGCGAAGGTGGTGTTGTAGGCATGCGACAACCCATGTCTTGCAATGGTTTGAGGATTAAAGAAGCATAGAAATGTGCATGAGTATGCAAGGACTAGCAAAATGGAAGGAGGAGACAATCGGTAGGCCCTTCTTGGTGGTGCTTCCTTGTGGTAAAGATAAGATAAAGAAGAATGTGAACCACATGCAGCAGGTTGCAAAACCTTTTCCCAGAACATCCAGCAGCTGAAGGTTAGCGGGGCAGCTTATTTAAGTTTTAGTCTGAAAACAGAGAGAGGACCGGCCCCAGTTTTCAGGTCAACACATGATGTGAGTCACATATCCCTTTAATCTGAGTCTTCATGGGTTACAGAACCAGGAAAGCCTTGTAAAATCCACGAGTATCACAGATTACTGTGAAGAAATATTTGCTTTCACAAAAGAAAGGACAATACTTTTGTTGTGAGTTATGTCAGCCTCTCATTTTATTGACCTGCGTGTCAGATTCTTTTGTCCAGATTGAAAAACTGTTGAACCTCTTATCATTTCATTTTGTACCAAAACAAAGTGGACTTCCATTGTCTTTAACAACTCTAATTTCAATCAACTTCACTATGTGAATGCTATTTCATGGACCTTAACCATCATAATTGTTGCTTTGGAGTGGTTATTTGAAGAGAAGCAGATGATTACTTATAAAAGAAGCAAAAGTTGGAGGGTGAAGAACAAAGCATTTCCAAAGTATGGATTCCTGCAAAATTTCAGATTTTATATGAAATAAAAGCCTTGACTTTGTGTTATACCGATACTTTGGAGGAGAAAGGTTTTCATGTTGTTCTGCAGGTGCCTAACATTAGAAGATCATTGGTGGTACACTGCCTCTTACCTCCATCTTCTGTCTCAATAATCCCTGTTTTCCACAACAATCCAATGCAAAAGAAACCTTTTCCTTAGGTTCATAAAACAGTACTTAAATAAATCACTTCGACAGTTTTGAGATTGGAGATCTTCAAGAGAGGAAAAGCCCGGTCTAGTCTTGGCTCTCCTTGCTACGAGCTGATAGTTATAGCCTCTGCGGTGTACAACATGAATATAATGTGAGATTTTTCAATACAAGATATTATCTGCATATAGTCCATCAATTTCACTTCAAAAATCCCAAACTATCCGTTTAAGAGAAAATGTCAAACAACCTAAGATCCACTCATTGTCTGAGTTAATTGCCAATTAGCATTGCTTCCTGTCTCTGAAGCCCCCTGTCTGTTTAGTCTGGTCTGACTCTGGGGGAGTCTCTGTGCCGAGACCCCTGATGTATATTGACACTCTGTAAAGCATTGTAACATAAAACTAAAGAGGAGAGAAAGCCCCAACGAAATCCTGTGGGTTTGTTTAGACTTGTCCATCTGATCTTTGCCCTCTCTGCTCCTGAACTGATGTCTTGCCCGCCATGACCTTTCACTCCCTCCTTGTGCAGCAGTGGAGGTGCTGGTTAAGGAGCTGGGTGTGCTGCTGAAGATGCTGGACCAAGAGAACCTCAGCATGTCTACCCAGGAGAAGAAAACCTCAGTGAGGAACCTCTTACAGCAGATCCAAACTTCAGGTCAGAGAGGAGAAGACACAGATAAATGGGGTCAATGAAAGTGTGGGATGTTGAAATGTTATTTTGTATTTTATTTGAATATTAGTCAAATCCAAAACAGATTTTAAGTATTTTGGTGTATGTTGTAAGCTAGGCAAAACTGATTTTCATTAAATGTTAAATGTTATTGAATGATAAACATTTTTAAAAATGTGAGAATCTTTTATGGGATTCTATTTCCATTAGCTTTTTTTTTGTTCAAGTCACCTGGCTTATCTTATCAGAGATTAATGTATCTGCTTTCATTGTTTGGTGAATCAACAATGAATGTTTTTTGTTGATTCTGTCATCTAGAATCGGGACCAGATTACATCTACGTGAACTCTTCCGTGTACAAAAATGGGACAAGTTTTGTGGAGTCTTTGTTTGAGAAATTCGGTGAGTTTTTGAGATCTGCGTATTTGAGATGTTCCTGATGTCTGGGATGATTTTTGAGTTTGAATGTAAATGTTCTGCTGTTTTCCAGACTGCGAGCTCGGAGACCTTAAGGAAGTCACAGATTATCTGAAAGATGACAAAAACTCACAAGATGACACTTTAAAACAGGCAAGCTAACCCATCCAAAATAAAATCACTGTAGTTAATGGCTGTGTCAGCTTTAGGTAAAATGAATAAGTGTGTTGCTAGAGTTTCGTCAGTTTGTTTTTCAAAACTTAGTCTCTAGGTCTAACTTTGCAGGTACTCTTAATGACTCATGAATACAAAGGAGTGAAATATGTGGATTCTGCCAGATCTTTGTGGGATTTTCCCATGTTCACAGACTCATCAGTCTTACATGATGTTGGAAAACCGAGGATTAAAAGGTCCACCCATGTGTCTAATTTATGGAAATCGTTTACTGCTGAGGTTTATATCCTGCAACCCTTTGGCTTTGAAAAAGTGGAAACTTGGCAATGAAAGAAACATGACTTTGTTTATGTTTATGTGTCTGCATTCGCAGAGCTGTACAGACTCCCCTCCCCCGCTACCCACAACGCCTCCTCCTGAGGAGTACTACGAAGAGGCCGTGCCCCTTAGTCCTGGCATGGCTCCTGAGTACATAATCACACGAGGTCAGTATGCTGAAGACTGAACTTGGTGACCTTGGGTGTCAGTTTTCTATAGAAAACCTCCTAGTCAGAGCCGATGATTTGAAACGATCTGCATATGCCCATATATCACTTTGTCCCAAACATAATTACAAAGCACAAGTTAGATTTAAGTGGATAAAGATGCAGTGAGTGAGTTGGATGTCGTGTCATCTATTTTCAGACAGGCCCAGCCCTCCCAACTCTATCGATGATGTCTATGAAGACACTGACAACCACTACCCGGCATCCATTAATTTGCAACGCAAAAACTCCTGTGAGCAAGAAACCCATCAGATAGCCCAGTTTCTCTTACTTCTGTTTCACTCAGTTAAAGCATGCTTTATTGTCTCCACTGCTCCTTCAGACAATGACTCAGATGCTCTGAGCAGTTCCTATGAATCGTACGAGGACGACGAAGAGGAGCGTAGCCCCGGCGTCACTCATCAGTGGCCGTCAGACGAGAGCAACATGCCTCCCGTCAGAGACTGTCGCATATGTGCTTTTCTGCTGCGTAAGAAACGCTTCGGTCAGTGGGCCAAACAGTTCACCGTTATCCGAGAAAACAGACTACAGGTGAGCGGTTCAAAGTCGGACCACAAAGTTGTGAGCTACATGGCAAACAAGAGTGACAAAACAACTCAGTGTCTTTATATGCAAAGCTTGTAGAGATATACCTCAAGAGACTTGCATTTCCGGTTGCATTGAGAGGTGGATTGACTCAGGGAGCCAAACTCTAATCTTGACGACACTTTCAGATTTGTAATTGAAAAAAAAATGTAAAGAGTTTTCTTTCTTCTTCACATTTATATACTACGATGTGTTGCATCTCATAAAATCCCACTAAAACATATTACGGTTGGTTTTTGTAATGTTATAGGTGAACACATATTGCTAAGCACTACTTGTGTCCTCCTTCCTGCAGTGCTATAAGAACTCCAAAGACACATGTCCCTATGTGGACCTTCTGTTGCCCCAATGCTCTGTCGTCTACGTACCTAAGGACATCAAAAAGAAGCACCATGAGTTGAGGTTCACCTTACCTAATGGAGATGGACTGGTTCTGGCAGTTCAAAGCAAGGAGCAGGCTCACAAGTGGCTAAAGGTAAATGCTATATTTTTGTGGCAAGTTTAGTTTGAGAATCCAGCTTTCTCTCATCACTGAAGGAACATATGAATATACTATGATGTAAAAACTCCCAATAGGTTGTCCGACAGGCGAGCGGTCAAACCGGAGTACCCGAGGAAGCCACGTCTCCCATCACTCAGAGGAAACACGAGCTTGACAAGGTGAGGACGTTCACTCTCCACCTTCCCTGTCATTTTTATTCCCAAGGTATAATTACACAGCTGAGGTGAGGAAAAGTTTGATTTAAGTAGCAATTGTGCTGTCACCATCAATTTTTCTAAACAGTTGTTTGGCTTAGGCCAGTGTGCCATGATGCCTGTACTTGGCTCACAAAAGGAAGAGGAGATGTGTAACATAATTAGGTGTTAAGGCAACAATGACAGAGGTGGCAGTGAGTCAGCCTTCGAACATTCTCTGAAGCTTACAGAAAATTGTCTGAACAGAAACTACACAAGCCTTTAAAAGAAACACTGATGACACGTGATTAGAGGGAGGGACAAAAACAAAGATGGTAGGTCGGTTTACCTTTTTGTTTTATGGGTATAACTTTGATTCTGAAAGAAACCAGAGGCAAATACACTGGCTGGCTTTTGGCATAATAAATCTGAAGTCTTTTTAAACGCATGTTGACCAGGTTCACTCTCTTGTGAACTACACCGAGTGATCGGGGGTGGGATTCAGACGGTGTTGGTGAAAGCCTAAAACTGTGATTGTATTGTTCCTCCACAGAGGTTGTCCGTAGACAGAAACACATCTGATTCAGACAGCGTGGGTGTTTCAGCAGGAGAGAATAGCAAAGAGAATGGTGAGAAATTTCTTCCAGAGTTGCTCAGTTTAAACTGCATCTTGTAAAGGTTTTCATACTCCTTGAACATCTTGTCATGTCAGAACTACAAACTCCAATGGATACGAATGAGACTTGATGTGATAAGATAACATTAGGTAACTCACAATGATTCACAAATTAAAGTGAATGCCTGTTTAGTCATTTATTTTAATTGATACCCCTAATATAAAGCTCACTGAGCACTTGTAAGTGCAAGATAAAAATATATGAAAGACGTTTTGAAACTTCAAACCTACCAAGACATGGTCAATGCAGTAACCAGAGGAGTCAAGAGGCTCATGGTTACTCTGAAAGAGATGCAATGCTCCATATCTCAAGTGGGAGAGTCTGTTGATATGGCAATTATTGGTCAGACACTTGGAGTCTTGCCTTTATGGAGAATAGGCATAAAGAAACAAATTGTTTCAAGGAACACATGTAAATGTGTTGTAAAGTTACATTTACCAATTAGCGCATGTCTACAGGGTCACAGCAAACATTTTGAAAATGGTACTGAAGTCAGATGAGACCAAAGTGTAACATACTCCATTCAAACTGACTGAGCTAGATTACGAAGAAGTGGCATGCATATTATATGCATACCAAGCTCAGAGAGATGTACCTCAAAGGCAGCACAAAATAGTCCAAAAACTTGACTCTAGCAAGGTTGAATAAAAATGCATGTCATACCTTTGATTTCAGATTTTCTTTTATAAAATCTTTTGAAGATCAGATGTCCTTTTTCTTTCATTTTGCAAGATTTTGTTTAAAAGCATGTTAGCGCATGTTTCCTTTTCTTAAAAGCTAAAATTTTGATTTAGTTAAGGTGAAGCGGGGAGCTTTCGCTGCAGGACGGAAGATCACACGCATCATCAGCTTTTCCAAGAAAAAGTCATCGCGGTCGGGTGACTCCCGGACATCCTACGGTGACCCTCGACAAGGTAGCGTCTCGATCCACTCTCAGTCTCTCGAGATCTCTCAAATTCCCAGACAATTTATTTTTCCTTCCCCCCTGTTTTACCAAAAACACAGGCTACCTGTTGGTGCTGGTGAACCAGGTGTGGAGAGAGCACTGGTGTTGTGTGTGCAAAGGCTCCCTGCACTTCTATCACGACCGGGGAGATCCGCGGACCTCCCTGCCGTCCCTGCCGCTGAACGGCTGCGAGGTGGTCCCTGGGCTTGGACCCAAACACCCCTTTGCCTTCCGCATCATGAAGGACAGCACGGAGATGGTAGCCCTGGAGGTAAAACTCTAACACAGCTGCACGGATGAGCAGATGATGCAGGAGGCACGCCTTATTAAAGACAGTTCACACTGACATGGAAAATCATGGTCTTTTTCTAAAAACCTCTTAAAATAGTTGAGCTTTCAATTCATGCATTTCTTCTCGCAGGTCTCAGGTTGGCCAACGGCAGACAGATGTTGTCACTTAAAAAGCCCTGATGAACTCAAATAAGCTATGTTCTTATGAGCAGCATGTTTGGGTGGAGTGGGTGGAGAGACCAAACCAAACTTTAAAAAAAAAAAAAAATTATATTTGACTACCACGAGGATTAATAGACAAACTTTTTATTATAACATTTTTGCACATTTATTTGTATAAAAACTTGTCCGTCTCCTCCCTAAAGAAATAAAGAACTTGGTGAATAATGTTTTATTGATTAAACTTGCTAGAACTTTAGAAACACCCTGTGTTTTGTCAGGCGAGCAGCTCAGATGAGCTTGGGCAGTGGCTCGGCGTCATCCTTGCAGAAATGGGCTCTGCCACGGACCCCGAGTCCCTGCATTACGACTACGTTGACGTGGAAACCATCGCACATATTCGGGACGCCGCTCGAAATTCCTTCCTGTGAGTGAGACAGGGACCGGGTTTGGGATATCTGAGGCAGTTCAGAGGAGAGACGTAGTGTTTTGACCTCCTTCGGGCCTATTTCCTCTCCCGTTTTCTCCGGTCCTAGGTGGGCTACCTCCTCCAGCAGCACCTCCACCGACTCCAGGACATACGACGAGGTCCCTACTGAGGACACGCAGGTGGGGCACACGCATTCTTTCTGAGTTAAACAGAAACTTATGGCTGACAGTTTTACTTTGATGCGATTAGACTGCAGTGTCTGTATATGTGTGCAGCTGTTGTGGACCATCTCTATTTGAGTGAAAGGCAGTTAAATAAATAGGCAGTGGTCTATTTCATGCCTTTTTAGATTTCAGGGGTAGAAAAAATGACTGGAAAGGAAAAGGTCATGGCCGTTTTGTAGAACATTAACTCCTCTTGATCTCACTGGCATGGAGGGCGAGACATACCCTTCACCACCTCTAGCTAATTACATACATGTCTCAGCGTTTTCTTATCGTTATTGGATTTTTATGTTATTACTAGGTCTGTTGTTCTAAAATTTCTTTCCTCACTCTCCTCTTATTCTTCTACATGCCATCCATTCCTTCTCCCCTCTCCTCCACCCAGTTAAAGGAGAAATCACATAATCAGGGGAAGCGACACTCGAGTTACTCCCACAGCAACTTCGGTCAAGACAAGTCATTAGTCTCCCTGAAGCGAACGGGCTCAAGTAGGTGCACCTAGTCTGTTGTTTCATAGATATTCAAGGAAAATGGAGAGAGATTTGTTTATTGGATTAAGTGTCCAAAACAGTCTTGAAAACATGCTTTACCGATTTTCTAACCCTGGATAATGATGCATTAGTTCATTATGATTTGGAGAAACAGAAATAACTTTCCGTTTTAGATGCAATTAAAGAACTGACCACAGAAGAGTACGTTTCTGACAAAACAACTAAGACATTCTCTGATAATGCACAGTAATACATTAAAAATAAAACCTCAAAATATTACTGTAAATATATGAACACAATCTCAAACTTCTTGAGTTTATGGTGGTGATTTCTCTTTTAGCATTACCTACATTGGCCCTAATGCTCTGCCATACTTCAGTGACTTCGAAGCATTTTTTTTTTTTAATAGTGATTCATTTTTTTCATTTTGAACTGGACTCCAGTATTACTGATTTCTGAATTAAAATGAACTCAGTCATTAAGTTCAAGCCTCTTATTTCTGTCAATTGTCATGATTTTCTGCTGACAGCTTATTAAGACTCAGCATTTAAGATTAGAATATTGGGTCATACCAATTACAACCGGACCACATGTTATATTTGTGTGCACAAACTTTGCAAGTAAAGCTAATTCTGATTATGAGATGATGAAATTACTGCAACAAATAACTAAAAATGTAATGTCTCCAAACTAAAGCAGTAAAATTGCTATTATAACAGCAAAGTTTTATAAGCTGTCATTCAAATAAAGCCGTTATGAAATTTTGACAACACAATTGTTGATAAAACTATCTTGAGTCCTTTATATCGAAAGAAAATAAATCACAATTGTTCTCAGCAATTAATCAAAACAACATCCAAGGTTTCTGTGGATATTATTTCTAATTTTTTCAGGTGATTTTGGTTTTAATTGTGAATTATTCAACCGTGTATGTTGTTGTTAAATAAAAAACAAGGTTGTTGGATAAAATCTTTTTCATCTCGACCCTAATTGTGGATAAATTGAGAACTTTGAATGCCCTCGAAAACTCGCACAATAAAAGCACAGGCTTGTTTTTTCATCTTGACTTTTGAGATAAAAGTCAGACATCAGTGTCAGCACTTTTTGCAGAATATACAATTCCACAATATTTTTACACAGTATTTTTTCAGCTTTATACCCACCCACGGTGTCCATGTGTCACTCCAGAGAGTAGAAAACGAATTAAAAAGAAATAATGCAGATGTTTCCTGTTAGCATACTGTAGTTACATTTCACAGTGGAGTCAGAGATTCCGTTTCTCTTGTGCGTTAGAGAGCTCACGCTCTCTGTGCGCTCCTTCTAGTGCTGAGCCAGTTTGCTGACAGCCCTGTAATTTAAAGCCTCCATCTGCCTCAATATTTCTTCTTTCTTTGTTGATCCCTTTCTCGTTTTCCACCGGTGATCTCCCTTTTCTCTCGCCCTCTCCCAAATGCCTTGTTGTGTCATTAGCTTTACAAGTGGAGCAGATTAGTGTTTCTGGTTTGCAGAAGGTTTGCATTGCTGCTTCTCCAACACATAAAAAGAGCTTTGCACTTTTAATGACTGAGAGCTTTAGGATGTAACCAGAGATTTATTGGACACTCGCATTAGATGTGCTGTCTCACCTCCTGAACTCCCGCTCTGTATGAGTCAGTGTGTTATTTCTTCTTCACGCGTCGTCTAATCTCTCCCTAAATAAAGTCTTGATCACAAAGAAAGATAAAACTTAGAATTTCAGTCCATTTAAATCCAGCACATTAAACTTATTTAACTGTGCAACCTTCGCCCGTATCACCACAAAAAAAAAAGAGAAAACGACAAAAAACGGCGCAGTATTAATCACACAGGCAGATGCGTTATTATCTGGGCTTTTTGTCCTTTTTCCCACAACCTCTGCACGTCTGAACCCCCGTCACCTTTTGCTCCCGCCCAGATACCAACCCATATGGACGGTATGGGAAAACACGAGCGGAGGAAGATGCCAAGCGTTACCTCAGAGAAAAAGAGGAGCTGGAAACGGAGCGGGACGGAATACGGCATGCGCTGGTGACGCTCCGACAGCAGAAGAGAGAACTGAAGGAAGAGCTTAAGGTGGCTTCAGGTGAGGAGATAAATAAACAAAAAGAAAACAGAATGATACATAAATGATTTTCAATTTCATCTGTGGTCTCTAAATGATCACCAGTAATCATTAGCTAAGATTTGTTAGAATACTATTAGATATGAATATACAGTGTCCGTTATTGGCACCCGTGATTTAGATATGTAAAAAGCTATATAAATAAATCATCTGTTGCAGGACATTTGAAATTGAGTTTTTGATAAAACTCAGTTTGATTGCATTTATGCAGTGCAAAACAATAGATTAACAGTGCTTGTTTGGTGTTCATTTTTCAACATATTGGTATTTATTCTTGATACGACCCTCTTTTGTGAACGAGACAGCTCTTCGTTTTCTCCTGTAATGTTTCACAACACAGGAGTCTACAGAACGTGATCTTTGACACGATTTCTCTTCATCATCCACAGTCCTGGGTCTAGCTAGTGCTCTCATATTCAGCTCACCTTCTGGTTTTCTCCAGGATTTCGATTTAACCACAGAGACGGCTATGGAATAATCTTGACTTTGTTTCTTGTGGACTGTTCTGTATTGATGTGACCTTATGCTGAACACCAGGTCTAAGTTTTAAAGTCCAGGTGGGATTTTGTAAGCTCCTCATCTTTGTAATTGAAGCACAGAAAGCACATCTGGTTCGCCACAAGCAACCAGTGATCATTTAGATATGGTGGTTCTAGAGATTCGATGACCTGACATGCCACTTTTTACTGCAGTCCTCTGACAGTTTTGAAGGGTTTTTTTTTGGGGGGGGTTTTTTTACCTCCGTTCTCATTGTGCTCGCTGCAAATTCCATCTGACTTAATTTTTTTAAATTCTTGTTTTGATTGATGTTACATCAAGTTTGGATGAGTAGTTGCTCACTTGTAGGCATGTTCAGACTTAAGAAGACATCTAATTTATGGAATATTAAAAAAATAAATTCCTGACAGTTTGATAAATTCAATGAACCACACATTATAAAGTCATTCAGTTACATTTATTTCAGAAGTCCTTTCAGGAGCTTTGGTGAAACACATAATTTTTTTTCAGTAAATAAATGGAATGGGAATTGGATGAAATAATTATATGTATTTTTTAGAAATCATCCGTTTGAGATTATACTACTGCAACAAAAGATTAATTTATGCAAGGCGTCTCTCAATAATTGTGAAGGGTTCTTTCCATCTCTTCTGAGTTTTTGATCCTGGTTTCCGACCACTATTATATGAGGGTCATGTGAAAGGAAAATGCCCCCCAGTGAGACAAATACAACTATTACTTGTATTAAAAACAACAACATGGTTATGAAAATGTCTCCCATGTCTAATTAATCAATTTCCTGTGATTCCTGCGGTATGCTATCGCTGACAGAGGGAGCATTCAGACTTGTTCACTGGAACAGTGTATTATTCTCCAAATGCAGGAAATACAATAACAACAAGTACCACCTCATCTTGGTACTAATTCAGTATCTTAAAAGATATGAAAATTGTTTCTTCAGTGAGACAGTTACTAACTTAAATAAATAAGTTAAATAAAGATAACTTAAATGTAAATGTATGTGGTTTTTGTGGAGCAGAGAGGAGAAAATCCTTGCTGGAGAAGCGCGTGTCCCAGCTGGAGGAGGCTTGCAAGGCCAAAGAGGCTGAGAGGGTGGACCTGGAACTCAGACTGACACAGGTCAAAGAAAACCTGAAGAAGAGTCTGGCAGGCGGAGCGCTGGGCGCACCTGTGGAGGCCAGGCCACCTGCCAAGGTATATCTGTCGATCTGTGTGGAAAGACAAAGCTCTTTCACCTTGCAGTCTTTTTCATTTATTTATTTACTTCTCAACTTTCCTCAGGAGTTCGGCAAAAAAATCCAGAATTCCTACAGTGATTCTTTACCAGTGAACTGCGCCGCAGAAATGCGAAAGAGGCCGCCGTCGATTTGTGCGTCCTCTGCTGGGACCGTCATGCAGAAAGCAAAGGTGAGGATGTTGATTAAATATATGTTACACTCATGCTTACACAGCAGCTAATCAGTCTGTCACTTTACTTTTTTTCTTTGCTAGAAAACAAACAAAATCCATTTTACAGTGGCCTGGTCAGAGGCTAGACTTAAATCTGATTCGGTTTGTAACATTAAACAGGCTGGTCATGGTCAAAAACTTTCTGGTGTGGCTTATTTCTGTTAAGAAAAGTCTGGAAAAAAAATTTAATAGTCATTCCATTTGAATTATTACGAACACTTGACGATTGCTGTTTCCACCAAGATCGGCACAACCAGTTATTTGGATTAGGGGGTGATTACTTTTTCAATTAGGGCCAAGTTGGACTACCCTTTCTAACTAAAATCATCTTTAATCTATCTTTCACTGATTATAACAAATAGTTTGATTTGAAGTGACAAGAACTCAAGAACAGAGTAAGTATGTGAAAGGGGACAAACTCTTGTCAGTACTCTAAAGCTTCATCTTCCCTTCGCCTCGGATCTGATACTTATCAGTGACTAGAACAGGCGGACACAGATCCTTTGCTCATACAGCAGATCGACCTACTGTCAGGATAATTCAGGAAATATATATTTGACCAATTGAGATCACTTCAGACTGTGTATAGAATATTGAATCCAATAGATAATTACATATGTGGAAAAAAATCTAACCAGTCCTGATTCAGTACATTGCAGAATATTATGTAATGTTCACCTTCATCCCAATACATACAACACACTATTAAAATTAGGGCTGAATCAATTGCAACACACATTTCCATATTTATAATTTGATAATCTGTCAGATTTTGTAATCTGTTTTGGTTTTTGTAATTTGTGATGTTAAGTACCTCATGACACACAATAAGGTAAATGAAATTAACTTGTTCCTCTTTATGTTCTTTTCCTGCAGGAATGGGAGTTAAAGAAAAGAATCTAGGAGAAATGTTGATGGAAAAGACTGAAGTAAATGGATATCACAGGGTGTGACTTTCTCCACCTTCTTTCTTTATCAGGTTTATCTGCCAAACTGGTCAAAAAACCCCAAAGGTTTTCCATTCTGACATATAAGAGGACTTGTGTCGAAAGCAATACATACATCAGCCAGCAGGTGGAGGTACATTTCCACTGGATATTTGCTCTTTGGAGCCCTGAATCGGTCTGCTTGGTGTACACTATCTGGACTCTTCAGTCACTGCATCCATGTATTTTCATTGTCTTGATGGCACTGAATGGGTCAAGGAAAAGAAAGAAAGGGAGAATCTATGCGACAAAGGCACAAGAGACGTGTACTGAAAGCAGAGGGAAGTGCGTAAAATGTGGAGTTGGAAGGCACAGATGGTTGCAGCATCACAAATGATAAAAGTGAAATGGTGTGCAGGCCAAACCTGACTAATGTGATATTTTGGAAAGAGTTTTACTATGAGGTGCCTTTCATGCAGCGGCATGTTTTTATTTGTTTTCTTCATGTACATAGCGAACTACCACTACTGTTTCTGTTTCATTCTGCGCCAGACTTTCGTCGCCGTGCAGCAAACAGCATTGTGCAAAAGCTTTAGACACTAAGAGTTGGTCATTAGATTTTTTTAATTATTCTATTAAAGTCCCTGGCCACACTAATTTGGCTCAAGCAGCGTCCTACATTTACTTGAACCTTTTTTGTAGGTAACTGAATGACTAACATAGCGGTGCTACTCTGTGATCTATCCTTTTCGTTGTCATTTAAATACTTTCTGTCAACTTTTGCACTTTATGTAAACCTGGATGAGGGACTAATAAATTTGCTTTTCACTGTACAAGCAGTTGATTTTTTTTTTTTTACTGTCGTAAAGCACCAAGACATGAAAGGGCTTCATTAAACTCCACCAACAAGTCATAGTTACTGTTGTTTTCAGTTTAATTGCACATGGCCAGTTATATAGCCTGATACAGCCAAAGCAGGGAAAAAAAAGCACATCTATATGATTTAATAATCGCATTTCAATGTCGCGCAGCAGATGGAGTTGGTGATTCAGCAGTCCTTTTTTCAAAAGTATTCATACCACTCGATCCTTTCCACATTTTGTCACATTCCATTTACAAATGTATCAATGTCTTGATTTCGGATTGGATGCGATAGACCAACACAAAGCAATGCATTTTGTGAAGTGGAAAAATGAAGGTGGTTCTCCACGTTTTTATTTTTTTATTTTTTACTAATTCAAATCTGAAAATTGGCGTACGTATTTGCATCTGATACCTAATAATGAAGCCAAATGCAAAAACCTGCTTTCAAATAGAAATCACCAGGTTGCTAACAACCACTGGTGGGGCAAAAAAAAAAAAGTATGATGAAGAGGAGGAGTTTAGGTCAGATTACAAAGCACTGTTTCAAGCTTTGAAGATCTCACAAAGCTCTGTCTAATATTTCATCTGAAAATGGAAAAAGTTTGGCACAACCGCAGTCCTAACATGGCTGTCCAACTAAACTGACAGGAAACTGGGTTGAATTAACCAGAGAAGCAGCCGAGAAACCAGAAGTAACTTTAGAGAAACCGCGGTGGTCCAACGCTTTGGTGGAAGAATCTGCTGATAGGGTGACTAGCTACTGAAGGAAGTGTAGCAACAACATAGTTGAAAGAACAGAACAACCACAGGCTTAGTCGGAAAACTTGCATGTAAATGTTTATGTCTTTGTGAGCCACACAAAGAAGAGAGTAAGGTTCAGTCCTGTCTTCTCGCTCCATGGCCATGCTGCTTAGCATGTCATGGAGTTAAGCATCTCTACACCACCTGCATATGTCTACCGTATGTCAGGAGGTGAGCACAGAGTCTCACGGGGGTGCTGGGTTGGTGCGGGGGCAAGAAAGAACCAACCAGAAGCTGGCAGTAGCACATAAAATGCAGAATGCAGCAGATGTTTTGCAGGTGAAATACACTGCAGAATATATGAAGCATACCCTAAGGATTTGGGAAGAGTGTAAGACGGATCATGTATGAGGCAGTAGCATAGTTCAAATTCTCTCGCTGAGCAAACCTACATCTGTCGTCAAGTTCGACTACCACAGAGGACGAGCAAGAGGAAAGCCATCGCTAAAAGAACTCTAAAACGCAGCTTTTCCACAACCGATCTAGGAGACGCAGCAAAGACAGGAAGGTGGCAGCGAACCAATGCTGCACATCACCCTGAAAAAGTCTCCCCAGAGGTGAAACAACGGTGGTGGCAGCATCTTGCTGTGAGTTTGCGTTTCTTCAGTAGGGGGAAGGAATCCTAACCAGAAGAGGGAAGCCCTGGAGAAAAAAAAAGCTGTTAGAGGTTGTGAAACACTAACGACCTGGACAGCAGGATTCCAGACAGCCAGCCAAAACTATAATGAAATGGTTCGGCCTTTATAAATCCAAATCTCGTGTCTCGTCTCATGAGAGGCCTGAGAAATTATGTTCCATGTCACTCGTTTAACACTTATGCCGGTTTGCCAATAAAAGCGGGGCAAAAAAAGGCAGTCTCTCAATGTACAAATCCAATAGAGAGATAAATACTTGCAGTAATAATTGCCCTCAAAAGTGGTTCTACAAAGTAGTGATCAAGAGGGGCTGAATACAAACAGATGCAAAGCATTTGGTAAAATATTGACTATCAATCAGGTTTTTAATTTTTTTGTTTGTTTGTTTTTCCCACAGCTGTGCAGCTCATTTGACTGGTATGTCACATGAAATCCCAACAAAACAGTGAAGTTTGTGTTTGTAGCCTAAGACTCGGAAAGGTTTAGTCAGTATGAATACTTTTGAAATCACTGTGATATGCATGGTTTTTAATCATCAAACCCTCATGCTTAAAATGTGCAGAGCCGTTCATTTACTTGCAATTAACACCGCCCTTTTTAGCAGAGCGCACAGTCCTGACTAACTGCTTCTTATTATTCGCAGCCCCTAAAACAGGTTTTATCTGGGTGCTACAAAAAAAAAGAAAAGAAAAAGGTTTCATCAGACATGTCCAGGTCCAGCAGCTGGCTAATGAGGAGGTGGGAGGGCTTCAGGGCAGTGGCGCGAGCTATCCTGCAGCCTGCTGCTAATCAGCACTCAGAGAAAGAGATAATAGAGCCAATACAGGATATTGACAAAGAGGAATGCTGTGGGGAAAGCGGTGCGGGCGTGGCGATCGATGTTGTGTGGATTTTCCACGATGAAGACGGCAGCTGCTCTGCGTGAGGCGTCTTTCACAGACGACAAGCCGCAGCCCTGACTCTGCGCTTTTTCCGTCGAAGCCGCGTGGCTCTTAGTGTCGCCCGTCGCTGGCTCCTCAGCCGGCTCCTCTGCAGTGGTGCCTACCTCCACGGACTGGTTCGGTCGGCTGGAGTTGACGATCGGCACCAGGCCGTTTCCATTGGACTCGGCAAACTCCCTCAAAAGCTCCTTGAAGGAAGGACACACACACACACACACACACACACACACACACACACACAGAGACACAGATGGATGCTTTAATCCAGTCATAGTCAATATCCATGACTGCATTTTATGGCCTGGGACATGTTTCTTACCCTGTGTAGATCCTCGATGGTTTGATGCTGCATTGTGTAAAAATGAGCACAGGCATATTCCAACAGGGCACCGAAGATGAAGGTGAAGCAGATGCCCAAGTAAACATCTATGGCCTTTATGAAGCAGTTAGCATTTGGCAGGGACGTGCGGGCCCCCATCATGAGAGTGGTCATGGTCAGGACAGTGGTCACTCCTGCAGGGGCAATCAAAGTGTGATTTTGAGTAGAATAATATTTCAATCGATTTACAGTCAGTTCACTTTAAGAAGAAAGTTTTCCGTTTCCAGGTGCTCCATGCGATGTCAATGCTTTCTTTAACCGTGATGTTTGTCCAAGTTATAATAACTCGTTTGGCTCAAGACTTGTCAATTTCTTTAATTTTTGTAATTATTTTAAGGATTTCCTGCAGCACATATCTGTCTCTGCACCTTTATTTAGATCAAATCCAGACTAGTTGATCGTTGACACTAAATCTCAAGGACTGAGAGCAGAACATGTAAAACCTTTGCTTTGCTTTACAAGACGTTCAAAAAAAAGAACACATTACTGTAGTTTAATGAACACTTTTTAACAGATTAATCCCACAGCCTTTCTTTTTTAATAATCCAATTTCCGTATGTTTTACAAAGAGATCACTGATGGAGAACCATAAAAATAATCACTGGCTTCCATGTAAATAACTGCTCACTGCAAATGTGACAAGAGCTTAAAAGTGGATCGATGTATTTGTAAGATTGAAGTTATTAAAATCTCTGACCAGTTATTAGTTTTCAGTTTCCAGGACCAATAAATCTGGATTTCCGCTCAGTGAAGATGATGAGAGAGTTATAACTTTTAACTAGCACTGAACTTTAAATAAGCAGAAAATCCTCTTTTTTAGAGCAAAGGTGTTCTCTCTCAATCTGAACCTAAAAACTTGCTCGTATGTAGTTATTGTTTTGATTTTTTATCAAAACTCAGTTTTTTCCCTCAAACGTGTTAAGCTCCATCCAAATCTCTTTGTCTCATCCTTTGAAAAAAGAAGCAATATAAAGTGCCTGAACTAATACAGTGCATGAAAAACATACATAACTGGATCAATGTTGGTTTGTTTTTGTTTGTTTTTATTTCTAATGAAGTGAATGTGAAGAAATTTAACCTGGGCAAGAGAACAGTGTTGAGTCTTATGCAATGTGGTTTGGTTTGTAAGAGTATCCATCACAACTGAAGATTGGTTCATGATTTAAGTTCAGCAGTGACATAAAACTACATATTAAAGAAGAGACATTTGAAACTAAAAATGTTAAAATTGACAAAATTGTTCATTTCAGCCAATCAAACATTTTACTAATCAGATGTATTTTAAATTATATGCCTGCGATGGGAGCCAAAAGTCTTCCAACACCATCAAGCAAGCAGAGTGAGCAAAAACCTTTTTTTTTTTTTTTAAATAAAGCCAGAAGTACAGATTATGTTGGGTTGGAACTTAATCTTTAAAAGTCCATAAATTGTTGAAATTGTGGACTCTTGCTTTGAACGTCACAAGTAAAAAGAGATAAATTCACAAAGCCCGCAGCCACGTTCTGACATAAAAATGGCTCAGTGATCACCCTCAGTTCTTCAGAAGTGAAACTCCACTGACAAACTGGCAAATATTCAATCCATTTCTGCTGCTGCTGCTGCTGCATCCAGCGAGGTCTGCCTACATACATTTAATGAGCAGCTCCACGTCCGGTACCTCTGATTCAGCTAACAAGATCCCCTCAGCCACCGGTGCTGCGTCTAATAGAACCACAACTGGCTTGTTTGGAGTCAACAAACTGTATTTCTGGCAATTCTGTTATTTGCACTTTTGAAGAATCTTTTAACGAACCACACATGGCTGGTTATGGTGTCTTGGTGCAGCTTACACTTCTGCTTTTCCACTACTTTTAGATTCAACGGCAAATGCAATACTGCAGGCAAGTGAGGTTACTGGAAAATTATAGCAGCTGATGAGTGATTTCTAAAGTACTGGGTTGGTTATAGGCTAAATGTATTAATTTTTGGGGGGGTTTTTTCAGAATATTTAAACAGTCTTTTAGATTTTAGTTTTTAGTTGGCAGATAAGACATACCCAAATGTTCTGGAAGTAAACAAAAGTCCCAACATTTAAAAAAAAAAAGAAGAGCAAAAACATTATTCCCCACAGTGACGCATCGCAATGAAGCAACAACCTGCTTTTCACTGATCGCGTCCAGATTACAGAGATTTGAACAATCAATTGTAAAAGCAAGAATAAAGGTAAAGCAGTTTACCGATCAGAATGATTCCTACTGTTTGTGGAAACTTAAGAAAATTTGGAGAAAGCATTAAATTATCATAGTGATAGTGCAAACTGAAGCATATGTGCTGCTTCAGTTTGAGTTGTTTAAAAGACTGTGATGACAATTTTGTCCAGCAGGACCAGTCGACCGTGATCAAGCCATAACAGAAGAAGGCTTAAAAAAGACACAATTACTGCAAACCAGACAATGTTCAGATTTAATTTAGCGGGTAAATACCTGCTCAAGAAATCAAAAGGTACTGCTGCGTTGCACTAACAATATGTTTCCAGTTGTGCATGTCTCCTGTCATGCAACGTAGCAAAAGTTTTCATTTTAATTTGACCATAATTTAAAAAAAACAAAAAAAAAAAACAAGCCGGTGTCTTCAGAGGCTTGACTGGTACATGGTGTACATGGTGTACCAGAATCATAAAGAACAAAAAAATACTGACCAATGCACGTTCGGGCTGGCACAGATGATTGGCTGATCCAGAAAGAGACCCAGGAGAGAACCACCAGCAGAATGGAGGGGACATATGTCTCCAAGATAAAGAACAAGACATTTCTGCGCAGGGAAAAATGCAGCACCAGCTTGGGGTAATGACCTGTTTAGAGACATAAAACAGCACAGCTCTCTAAACGCATAAAAGCGATGGATTGCGTTCACGTTGGACAACATCTTGGCTGCACATTACTCCACTCTGTACCTGTTTCGTACACAGCCTCCGTCACCGACGTGTAGTAGCTCTCCACGCTGTACTGAGCCAGCCGCAGGGTGTCCAAACCCTTCACAGAATCGTTCCCTCTTGTCCAGTAGAACACCACGTCCTGTATGTTGTAGCCCCCTGACAATGCAGCACACGTGCTATTAGTACATGGTTATAGCATCAAATAAATCTGCACAGCAACAAAGAGCTTATACTCTCTACACTGATGATGAAGATGTAAAGCTGCAGAGGTAATGGAAAGGAGACGAACACACACTTGACAGAGGGTGGGTGGAAAGAAAGTACTCACAGCTCTCCAGCTGCAGGGTGCACACCTGTTTGTCCATGGGGTATTTGGTCAGGTCCATGTTGCAGGCAATTGTAGCCGTGATGCTGTCGAGTTTTCAAAGCAAAAGTATCAAAACTGATTCCCCCCCCCCTCTTCCCAATAAAAGTCTTTCCTTCTTTTGTTGAGCACAAGACAGCAGCAGATCAGTGAAAGCTATGAACTATTTTTCTTCTGACTGACAGCTAAAAAAATAAAACAAAGGCCCCGATTTGATATGTCACCAAATGTTTTCACCGTTTGATGTTTTATTCACGTTTAACTCTGTCACTCTAACCTTGGAGGGTGAAGTTTCTTCCCTACGGCGTGTAATTTTCGTGCTTAAAGAAAGTACTGCCACACTTATATCATTATTTGGATTATTCATGGTTTGTTTTGTCTTAATCACTGGTTTTATGTCATCATATTAGGATGTGCAATCATTATTGACAGGTGAGTTAAATCAGGTGATGACATCAGGGATGAGTTTATGTCGTGTGGAGTTATTTTTGAGTTTGCTGCACCCTGACCCTCGGACGACGCTATAAAGTTAATGACCTGCGTGAAATGAAAGGCCACGATCTTTGCGATGCCACTTTGGATATGTTGACTGAATGTAAATATGCAAATAGTCACAGTTTTCCGTAAATAGTGTTTACTTCTGGAATAACCATGTGAGACTCAATGTGCTTAACTGTGTCTTCGCTGTCTTTTTTAAAAAAATATTTTGTTAAAGAGATGAATGGGACTTGAAGTTCCACAATAATATCACATGTTGCATCACTGTGTATAACAAAGCAATAGCAATGAAACTAACATCTAAAATGTTTGCCGTGCACATGGTTTTCCATTTATAAATAAGAGAAGTGTGTTGTGCGTTGCTAGTCATCCTCCCCGAATCAATACTTTTTAAAGCAACCTTTCTCCAATTACAGCCGTGAGTGTTTAGACATATGTCTCTACCAGCTTTGCACATCTAGACATTGAAATTCTGCCCTTCCCTTTTGACGAAACAGCTCAACGTTAGCTGAAATGAATGTGAAAATTTCTATGAATATCAACTATAAAGTCCTGTCAAAGATTCTCATTTATATCAAAAGATACAGATCCACCACCACCCCCACACGCACACAAACACACACAAAACAATTTTGTTTTCATTGGAATCATCCCGCTTTTGATCTGACTTTCTTGTTTGGGTTGTTATTCAGCCGGGATATGAACCTTCACCACAATTTCAAGTCTGCTGCTTCCTCCAGCAGGTTTTCTTCCATTTATGTGTCCCTATTCATCAGCCAATCACAAAACTTACGAATAAAGATAAAGATACACATAGAATATGTTTGTCTGAAAAATGTGGCACGTATATATTCAACCCCCTTGACTCTTATACCCACAATTAAAATCAAAAGCAAAGAACTCTTTTCCTGTAAGACTCTTAGAAGTATAGCTGATGTCTCGACATGAAAGTTTGCTATCTGATGCATAATTCATGTTTAACTCTAAGTCTTGGTGATCTATCATCCTAAAAATCCCTTAGCAACACAGTAAACACTCAGTCGAAGCATTCTGCACATTGGAGGGCAGCTTCCTGACTCATGTTCAAAGCGAGTTGCCACCGTCCATGTTGACATTCGTGATTCACTGTCTGTCTCAATTCAGCCAGAAGAAGGATGACTCTAAACATAATGCAAAGCTGCTCTTTTTTTTCTTTCTTTCTTTCTTCTTCATCTACTAAGCTTTGGAGTCAAAACAAAGTTCTGCAGCCGGGTGACGAAACAGATTAAATGTCAAGACACATTTTCATAGATGCCAAGGACATGACAAATTAAAGCAATTTCAGGGACGCTAGGCATCCAGAAATGAAGTGTCACTCCCTTAAGGTTTATGACTGGATGGTGACGCATCGGTGATTGCTTCCTGTTTTGAGTAGGACCTGAGGCCAGAGCACGGCCGATTGCAGGAAAGGTGCAACGTACCGGAGTGCGTAAAGAACGGTGCCGTTGCTGAAGATGCGGATGAGGCGGTTCTCCACCGTCACGTCGTGAAGGAAGGAGCGCTTTGAGTCCGGGATGAAGGTGTCCGGGATCCAAAGTAACGACACCAGCCGTCCATCCACGCTCACGCTCTCGTTCCCCGGAAACACCAGCCTGGAGTCGCGCCACCGCTGACGGAGAAAGATGGTCGCTGTGTAGTCCTGACAGGATGGCATCAAGAAGAATTTATTTATTAAGCCCAGTTGCTAAAGAAGAACAAAATGGAGTTTGGTGTACCATATTTATTTCAGAGATGGCATCAATGCTGGCGATATCCAGACTCATTCCAATCTCCACAGGACCTTCTGGTGTAAACAAAGACAAGAAATGTGGTCAAAATCCAATCAGCAAACACAAAAACTGAAAAAAGAAAAATGATTCTCAGTCTTTTGATTACCGTTGAAATTAGGCCTGAGGTAGCGGTTGTATCCCTTCATGAGTCTCTGAATGGTGGGCTGAAGCTGAGAGCCGTTCCATTCACCCCAGTGGTTGTTAGGGAACATGCAACCACTGAGGGGGAAGAGAAACGGCCAGTCAATGAGAAATGGACAATAAAAGTGATTTCGTTTCAACACCAGTTCGCTCACCCCTGTGTGACGGTAAGGCAGATGAGGAGAAGCTCATTCAGCTGGACAGTCATCGCGGGTCAACAGACAGAGGTCGACAGCGCTGTTTGGATAATGTGAGAAAAGGAGTGAAAAGCGCATACACTTAATTCTCTGTCTATGAAAGTTTAGTGCTCCTTGAACATTTTGATGTTTTGTCATGTTACGATCAGAAATTTCCAAGTAGGATTTTAAGTGATAAATCAAGTGGGAAGTCATCACCGTATCTCATGATGGGAATGATGTGCAGTTAGTTTTACACCAAACTATGTACAGCAAAAAGTTACATTCTGGTTTCATCTGCCCATAGTACTTTCCTCTACATGTTGGTTGTGTTTTCCACATGGCGACTCACCAACTTCATGCATTACCTCTGAGTAGTTAATGCCTCTCTTCCTTATTTGTTTGATTTGTTGAGTGAATTACTTAAAGTAAAACATTACAGTACCATTCTTTTATGTCTACTAACTTCTATTCTTTAGATAAATCTGGCAAGTTTTAGATTTTCAACTTAGGTGTGTCAGTTTGTCAAAGGTAAACTTGCGGCAGTAGATGGTTTTAGATTAATTTCTTTAACTTTTTTTTTCTAGTTTTCTAGTTGACTTTTGTTAGAACCTTAAAGGCAGCAGAAGCACTTTCATTTTCAACTTAAACCACCTACAAAGGTTTTACAGTGAAGCCATCCTGTTGACAAATCCCTCCACCTTCTCCACGGATCTTTCTAGGATTTGCAGATGTACGATTGTGTGACCAATCCAAAACTGGGGATTTCCTTTTACAGCCCAAACATGACATTATTGGTTCCTTATCCTTTTAGGGGTATTCCAGTGCAGGGAGCTACTGTAAATACAAGCCTTTCTTTTCAAAAATTTCTTTTGAACATTGAAGCTTGCGGTATACCGTGACAAATATGAAAAAGTTCAAGTTGTGCGAAGGCTTCACAAGCCATTCTCCTTCCCACCACAGTGCAGGATGGCACAGCTTCACCATTGGATGGCAGCGTCTGACAGGAACGTGGTTACGCACCTCAGGGGAAATCTGCAGCTCAAGAGTCATTGCGGTGCCTTGGAGTGCTTAGTCTCCACCAACAAATGCACAGGAATGTGGAATTGATCCCAGTCAACACCATTGCGTCAGCAGCTGCTCCATTTTGCCCACTTAATGACGCAAACCCCACTGAGCTGATATGTGTCCACCTGTACATTTATGTGTCTGAGCTGAAGTTTCCACGTGAAAGAGTGCGCCTTGGTTTGTCGATTTGTGTTGTCACAGCCTCATGGTTTATTCACACTGCATCACCGACAACTAATCACAACACTAACTCACTATGGAGTCCTTGTTGTCACTGGTTGAAACGCCCCCCTTCCTCTCCGACCGCCTGCAGATTAATCTTACTGCCACTAATAGAAGGCAGCGCTCTCATGTCTTGCTGTTGTTCAAAATTATGCAAATCCATGTTTCGGTTCCAAAGCAAAGCATCTTGCAGATGAGTTGCATTGTGGCACATTCATTAATTCACAATGGACAAATGATTGTCCCTGCTCTTGGCGAAAAAGTTAAAGAGTGGAAATAGTAGGAATTATGGTAAATGTCCTCATATTGTGTGTTCATTATAGCTTTATTTGAGTCTTTCCCTAAACATAACATTTTTATTGCTTATTTTTCCCACAATTTGCTGTTCATAAACCCCCAAATTATTTGGCATCTTGAAATTTTTATCCCTTAAAGCATGCCAGCACAGCTTTATTTCTCATTTAAAAGTTGTCCTTACCTGCTTTGACGTTTGCCCACCTGTCTTGTGGCTTTTCTTCTTTCACTCTATTTCCTCTGTAGCCTTATCCTTTGTTCCCGCCGTAGTCTCCCGCCCCTCTTTGTGCCCCACGTGTCAAGTCGTTCTCTCCTCTCAGTTAGTTCTGAGTAAATCCCCGCGTTTCTTCGGCAGACCACAGCTGCATCCTACGCCCTGACGCACGAGCCGCGGCTGGTTGTTTTACTGTTTGTGCAACTCCCAGCACCTCTCTGCACAGCCGTATCCATCCCCACTGAGCCCTGTGTGCGTTCACCCCTCCCTCTGTCTTCCAGTCTTCATCCCTCTTCCACTTTACTCTCCTCAGCATCACATCTGAGCTGCAGCTGCTCCTACCGTCTCCTCTCCTACACACTCAGCCCTTTGCATCCTAAGCATGACAACCTAAAATACTTCCATTACAAACAAAGGAAAGCTTCTATGAAATATGAGTTCTTTTTTGGATCTCTACCTCAGTACTTTTCCTCAAAATCACACTTTGTGTTTTACTGGTCCGCTGACCTTTGGTGGTAGATCCAAGTTAAAGAAGACTAAATTCATGGAGTTTGAACACAAGTTACAAGAAAAAATAAAGTAAAATATGGATTATTTTTTAGAATTACACTAAAAAAGAAAAATGACGGAAAACATCCTTAAATGTTTAAACAAAAATCCTTGTTCATGACACTTTACAGAATCTTAATTTATGGGTTTTTAATGTGAATTTCTGCCATTTGCTACTTTCAGACACACAATTAATTATCTTCTAGTTGGGAAGCCATTATACGCGAACGGCTGATGAAACTTCTCTTGCATCACAAATGTTTCATCAACGATGAAAGAAATTACACATAATCAGTTATCTAATGCATAAATTGTGATACAAAAAAACTAAAATACAACAGAGGAACCACATAAAAATGATTGAGATAATCATGAATGTCTCCTGGTTAAATCACTATGGTAAAAAGATGAGTAATCAGACATGATCACAAAAACCTAAAGTATGAACTATGATACAAAAAATAACCATAAACACCTGATGAATCAGTTATGATACCAACAAAAGGATATATGTAAGTTGTATATATATTTTTTTCAGTTTTGTTGTGATGTTGTTTTGACCTTTTTAATTTGAATAAGTTTGAACATTTGCTGCCACTGGAAACGGTTTAATCCAACAAACAGTCTTTATTTTTCTCTCTCTTGCCCGCTCCTCTGTTTCCCCCCCTCTGGCAGCATATCGCCAGCTACCTCCTTCTATCTCCCCTGACACCAGCACTCCTCAGAGGCTCCCGAGCCCTCCGCTGTCTCATTCCCTCATGCCCTCGCCATCCTCACCTCCGATGTATGTTCCCTTGCATCAGTGTCATTATCTGAATTAGAGTCTCTCTCTTTTCCCCCCCTCTTTGTCCTCACTTCTAGAAAGTACCCATGTAGCTTGAGAAGGGAGTCCTGATAGTTGGTATATATATATATATCTTTTTTCCTCTCTGTAAGAAGTCTGCTTTTCTTCAGCCGAGTGCACATTTATGTTATTGCCCAGATATTTTCTAAGAAGATTGCACACTTTCTGAAATTCTTAATGTTGATGATTGGGATTTATTCCATACATAGCGGTAATTTATCTCCAGCACACCTGATATTGTGTCATTAATCTTTATGAATTCATTGCCCTCCCATAGCTTAGCATCATCTGTAATAACAGCCTGACCTTTTGGGATGTAACCAGCAGAAGCTACTGCATATGCAAAGAATCCCAACTACTTGGTTTTTGTAGATACTTCACGGGTAATGTGATCTGACCGCGGGTGCTTGCACCTACCGCTCTCCCGCTGTTTCTGTCTGAGCTGATACATGGATACCAACAAGACCTGTGCTTGTTCTTTTATCTATCCTTAACAAAATTTGCATTACAAAGCTGTCTTCTCATATTCTTTCTTTACACCGGATGACAAAGCGCAGTCAGCTGAACAACGTCTGATTTGCATTCTCCAGAGTTCACGACGTGGCTTCCGGAAGACAAAGCAACAGATGGAGACGTTCGTGAAGCACCTGAAGGGGATTAAAATGAATGTTTCATGTGTGAGTTAGGGGTCTCGTGCACAATTACAGCTTTGGTGATGATGTCAGAATAACAAAGAGATTCAGTCAGCGTTCTGGGGACTATCTGCATTTCAATTTCTACCTACATCTGTCTGCTGCCCGGTTTGCATTCATTCCATTTCATTTATTTCATTTGTTTGAAATTGCTGTTTACAGCTGTTTCCCTGCCTGACGGTTCCTCCCAGTTCTTTCTTCACCGGATCAATTTACATGTTTTATTGTTTGTGGGTTCAGTTTGATTTTTGCCTGTTACCAAACGTCAATCTTCTGTGGATGTCTATGCATTTGAGGTTGCTTTTGTTTTGTTTTTTTGTGGCTTCTCAGGTCCATTTATCTTCGGACTCAGACTGGATCGCTCAAACTAAACAAACGTCCATATATGTCTGTTGTACCTCTGGCTGTTTGATTATAGTCGTCATCCGGCTTGAAAGTGAAACTCAGCAAAAGCTAAAGATTTTTGCAGCATCTAGTTCATCTTTATTTACCAATATCTTGGTTTCAGCTCCATTAATATTTAATCTACTTTGACAAGGCTCCCTGTCCTTCCTAAAGTCCTCTTATCATCTTTATAGGGTGGAGATGGTGCGTAGATGATGGGCAGTTTTATTTTTGAAATAAAAATGAAAAAGTATTGTTTTTAACTGTTAACTTTATTGTCTTCATTGATTGTTTGGTGCTTTTTTTAGGCATTCGTACAGCATACCAGTTTCACATTCTGTGTTGGAACAATATCAAAATAAACCATAAATGTTAAAAATCCTTTATGTTGCATTTTATTCTAGCATTTTTTATTTTTTTTTGCTAAATTTTAAATGTGGTTTAATTCAACAGGAATAGGTTGTGGAAAATTGCTTTCTTTTGACAATGCTATTAATGCACATTTTAATCTTCTGCAGTTTAATGTTTTGCACCAAAAATAAACGACGTATTTTAGACATAAACTGCTTGTTGCACAAAGACCGTGATTATAGTTGCTGCTGTTTTTTGCAATTTGTCCATCCTCTTCTGTTTTATGAATTCGAGTGAATTAGGAGACATTAGTATAACAACATGTAGCATGAAACATGATTTGAAAATGAATTAAATAATGCCATGTCTGTATGTTTGATTAATTTGATGTTCTATACACTGGTATTCATCTTTTACCTCCAGCAGGTCCAAACAATCCTCATCTTCTTTTATTTTCCTCCAATAAAACGGGGAGCTCATGTTTGTCTGCAAGAGGAGGATCAAAGAAATGATCTGAAACAAATCAAAGGTAGCCCCCGCTCTGTGACTCTCTGATGAACAATCAGTGGCAGACAGAATAAATCCATGGAGCAAAGCAGCACAGGACCACGAGCAGATTACGTTTGCTCTGGGTAAAATGAACGGTTCTGATTTTATAAACCACTGAATTAACTATGCGTTTGATCAATTATTTATGACTTAATTAATCAAAAATGCACATTCAGGAACAATTAAGCAATGTGTCGATTCATTAGAATTTTTAACTCTGGGCTCTTTATTGTGAAATAAATAGCTGTGGTACAGTAAATTGGTACAATTTTAAATCTTGTGGATTCATATCGGCTACCAAAAAACTGCTTTTCTTTGCCTTGGATGCATTGTTTTTCCTGTTTATTGTTGATCAATGCCGACGGTTCAGCTTCACTAATCACAGATCCATTTACTTTATGTAACAACTGGGACCAACAATAAAAGGTAGTATTAATTCCATGTTTTGCTTTTCATGTTCATGTTTTGTTTTTTTTTTTAAATATCATCCCCATAATTTTCTGATGCCATGCTTTAGATCCGGGGTCTCAAACTCCAGTCCTAGAGGGCCGCAGTCCTGCAACTTTTAAATGTGCCTCTGCTGCACCACACCTGAAGAGAATACGTAGGTCATTAGCAAGGCTCTGGAGAACTGATCTACACAAGGAGGAGGTAATTAAGACATTTCATACCTGTGGCACATCTAAAAACTGCAGGACTGCTGCCCTCGAGGACTGGAGTTTGAGACCCCTGCTTTAGATAAATGAATTTATCTTGTTGTTTTCTAGTCACATTTGATGAACGGAACATGAAGTCGAACCTACGACTTTCAAGTCTAAAGACCCCTGCTCTTCCCACTAAACCACAGCCTCTTAAGTAGCTTCACTTTTCCTAAGTGAAGGTAAAGCCCTTTCACTTAGGAAAGCAACTGCTTTCATGTGACGAATGAAAATGTCACAGGAATGCCCAAGAGAGGGGCAGGAATGCATCTCCCTTAACTGAATGTGATGGCTGCCATGTCTAGAAGGAACACATGAATTAATACGGCGAAAGATTCTTCCTCTCCTGAGCCGTCTAGCCTCCCTCCCTGTGAACTCTGTCTTCTTGTGGGGCAGGTAAAGTGTTTTCTGTTGTCTCTCGTCAGATCCTAACGGGGAAGAGCTTTGACTTGAAACTCTTGAGAGATTTTGCTAGTCGTTTTGGTTGCTGTAGTGATTTTATGTTTGGGCATTAATGTTTGCTACTGTGCATTTATGATACTGGTTAAAATCAGAGTATCAACTATCTTCAGTAGTGAGGCATTGGTTAGAGGTAGGGCCCAGTAAATTGGATAAATATGCTCTGCTTAGAAGTACTTTTGTAAAATCAGCACCTTTAAGAAGGCACTTATAATATTTTTCACATTTCTGTATGTGAAAAACATACAGAAATGTATGTTGTTGTTGTTGTGATGTAATATTATTACCTTAAGTTCTGTGTGTTGGCTGTAAGTAATTTACATCAGTTTGTGCTTAATCTTTAATATTGCTAATCGTTGTGAATTAATTTAGTGAAATACATTCATTTTCAATAATATCAACACTTGTATTTCTCAGTGTACAGTTTTCTTAAAAAGCATAAGCTGATCTTAAACACATCCCTCAGAAATATGTAGCTTTACCTGTTTGTTGAAGCTTTTGAAAATGTTTGTCAGCCGTGGGACTACTTGTGTTAGGATAGTTTTTGAGTCTCCAAAGACCAATAGATTCGCAAAAGTATAATTAAAATCCATCTCATGGAGCAAAAGACAACATTCTGTTTGGGACCAGAGAGGAAACTGACATTAAGATAAACTAACCATGACATTGGTGCATCAGGGATGCAAACATTCTTGCTAAAAGAAACTCTCAAAGGAATAAAACCACAATGGAAAATCAAAAGGGAACTCTGACTCAAACAGCCCCAAAAGCATTGTCGGTTCATTAAAGTTCATATGGTCCATCTTTAATTGTTATAAAGTTTTGCTTGATTGTTTTTTAAATATATTGCAAACAACTTTGTAATATTTCTTCAGGTTTCTATTCAGAGGAAACTATTCTACTCTCTGGTCTACTTTGTATGATTTTGTTTTTCAGAGACACCACTGTGTGTAACTCCAAATCTTTTTTAAAAAAAGTTTTGTGCATGTGTGTGTACACACCTCTTATGGATTAATTGCAAACCCAGCAAGTGAAACTAAAACTCATGATTGAGGGGAAACCCCAATTCAAGCTGTATTATCAACAAGTCATATCAAAACAGAGAGCAATAAAACTAGTGACTTGGTGTAGGTGGCATTGTTTGAGGCTTTTGGGAACTGAAATTATGTCCAGATTTGAGATACAAACTATTTTAGTGTGAATTGAGATGGCTTTATGACTTTATTCTTCTCCTTCTTCAGTTTTATGCATCTTGAATAGTTGAAAGTTTATGTAAACATCAGAGATGTAGATGTAAAATCTCCAAGACGGTTGGGGTCAAAATGGTAATATTGGAATTATTGAATTATCGTATATTACAGCCAGTGAAAGTGATATTATTTCTGGGATAGGTTAACTAACGTGGCAATTTGCTGTAAACACAATTTTCATTTTTTCAAAACTGAGTTTATAGGTGCTTTGATCCTCATTGTGCATGACGAGCATTGCTACCCACCTGGATCTTCCTCAAATTGACTTCAAGCTTTGACAGCGATGCAGCGGTGTGTTGATACATTAATAGTATAGAATTTACTATCTGAGTCAGTGAGTGTTTGTTTGATGAAAACCCACAACTCCTTCTCTCCTGCCCCAGAGCTCCATCCTGCTCTGCCAAAAGGTCACACTGGGGCAGTTATTAAACCAATCAGTGGGAGGAAAAACCTCAAAGCTCATCTTTATGGGCAGGATGGATCCACCGGGGTTAGAAGTCTTCCTATCATAGGAGTAAGTCAAAGTTTATCCTTCCCACACACTTGACTGTTTTCCCTAAGCCATCAAACAAGCCATCCACCTGGGAGTCTACAGCTCTAGTCTTTCAATCAGTCTTTTCTGTTACTGTGCAAGTCCATTGAAATTTCATTGTAAATAAAAACACTCTAAATAAGAAATCTGAATTGTGACACTTAAGGACAAAGTACAGTGCAAGACTTTCATATATTTTGTAAGAATCATGGGTACCATAGCATTTGATGGAGATTTTATGTAACCGGACATTTTATGTGAATTGGGAAGAAATTTATAGATAGTTTTCAAAAACTATCCATGTACATCAGCCTCACAACACTACACCCACTGTAAATAACAGTAGTGGCAGAATCATGCACTTGGAATCTATTTTTTCAGCAGAGATGGGAAAATTGACTGGGTTTGGTAGGTTAAAAGATTGAACAAATTGGACGATTTTGGACGGAAATCTAATTCCGTCCAAAATCTAATAATACCTCCGGCGGCTTGAAATCGAACTCGCTTTGTCTTCAAGCTACTTAGTTTCTACGTGGCACAAATTCAACAAAGTGTGAGAATAATTCCCCAACATTTCTGGTCTACACCAACATGACTGCATCATTCAATTGCTGCAGATTTGTCTGTTCTGTTGTTCCAGTACAACCCAAAATTTAAAATCTAGTGACCATGGAGGCTACTGGCGAACTCACTGTCATGATGAAGAAAGCAACTTGACATGATGCGAGCATCGTGCGATGGCGTATTATCTTGCTGGAAGTAGCCATCAGAAGATGAGTATACTGACAATAATGGGGTGGACATGCTAACATGCTAAATTGCTAAATTGGTTCTAAAGGGTTCCAAGTGTTGAAAGAAAGTATCCCCACACACTTCCACAATCACAGTCCTAAACTGTTGATCGAAGCAGGATGTATCTATGTTTCATGTTGCTTTGAACGTATTCCTCAAACTCTGATTGAAACAAGCGGACATTTCAGCTATTGTTGCTTTTATGTTGAGCAGTTTTATTTTTTTTTTCCTGACCTGTTACATTAATAAAGTATTTTAACTCCACAAGCTGTAAAGCTGAGAGATGTTGGCGTGGAAAATTCCAGTGGATCATAAGCCAGTCGGACATACACGATAAAGTCTCTAAAATATTTGTTCTTCTTCAACCTAAACGCTGTTTGCACTCCAGCAAGTAGTCTTAACCGCATCTACTAAATGCACTTAGTTGCAATCATGTGACTCCAGATTACAGCTTTGATTGGCAAGCAACTGGTGCGATGTACTTAATAAAGTGGTTGATAAGGGTCGTTTAAAAATGTATTGATCTACACCCTGTTTTCTACTTTTTCTGTCATTTTTCTTATCATCTTTGCCATCGTGGCTTAGGAACCATCATTTTCCTGTTTATTTCAGCAACACTCCTGTACAGTGTAGTGGTCTATCTACTGATAACCTTCAGGCGTAATTAGACCATTGATGTTCTGGAAAAAAAAAAAAATGCTCATTTGCTAATTTCCTGCTGGAAAAGAATGAGCAGGATATTGTTCTCTTCCATCCTCTTCAATTAGCCGTGCTTCATGCTTCTTTCTCCTTTCAGTCCCCAACAGCAACTGCAAATTTCCTAGATGTTCTCACAAGATTGAGCAATTTTCTGGTTTGTATTTTTAACAGAGAGTTACCAGGTAGGCACACAGAAATGAGAGAGCAAAACCTCTTTTTCAACAAATAACCAGAGGCTTTTCCAGCCAAGCTCTAAAAAAAAAAAAAATGAACATGTCCACTGAAGCAAAGGCCAACCATGGTTTAAATCCATCTATATCTTGCAATCTGTTGTACCTTTCATTTCATCTCCGGCCATTCGAGTGAAACACTTTGCCACTTCACTCTGAGAACTCTCATCTGTTTTTATCAACTAAGTGAAGTGTGAACCCATCAAGTCGCCCGGTAGATCTCTGGGGAGATCTGGTGGATTTGTGTCATTTCCGGCATCAAAATGCAGGAAAACACAAACAGACATACAAAGATATTAAATACTTTTAATTTGCGCAATAGAGTATTATCATGACAGCCGTTCCCAGTCACTATAACGCTACCTCCGTTGATTTCTTCATGTTTTTAACAGGCTGTATGCATTCATAGGTTTTCTTGTCTTTAGGTACCTGCTGTTCAGCATCTCGCCAGTGTGGCAATATTGGAATCAGTCGACTGACACATGTTCGCTTCCATCCAGCGTCATCAAGCCCTCCCCGTCCTTTCAGAGCAAACCCTGTCTTCCCTGTGGTTCTACTTGAAATTCAGATGAGTAAAATGTCAGAAGCGGTTACCATCTGGACCAGAGCGGCAGCTTATTGAATTCCCATGGAGGGAGAAAGAGTGATTCATTTCACTTCCATCACTTTTGTCCAGTTGCAGTTTTGAGACACTTTCTCCTTGCATCCGTTTTAGACGTGTCAGTTGTTTGGTGCAAAATTCAACGTGCAACATTAACGTAAAGAGAAAAAAGTATGTCTGGCAAACCTTTTAGACCAAACTTGATTTATCTGATCATTTGTCGGATGAATTGTGACACTGGTGCATTACTCCAGGACTTCCTATTTGAGTTATTTTGTGGAGGGCCCTTAGGGTGTGGTGGGTGAGAACTAAATGTTCTTTTAATGATAAAAATTCATAACAGGACAAAAGACATGCTGTCTTATTTCCCAACAGGAATAATTGGTGCTGGCCTTCTTCTTGTGGGGTTACAAGAGAGCCAGCAAATGAGCTAACTCAGTCAACTAGAACAGTGAGTTGCTCTCATAAAACTCCCTTTCCACTGATGTTTCCCTTTAATCTCTTTTTCTGAGTTTCAGCATTTTCTGCTCTGCAGCTGCACTCATCGCTACAAACTGCTTAATTGAGCGCAATGAAGGTTGTGCACCACCATTAAAAGTCTACACTTAAGGTGATTAAGCTTTCGGTTTTAAATTCATTGGGAGGGATGCTGATGAGAGCTCAGTTCACATAACCTCACAAAAAAACATCACAGCCAATGCAGCTTTACCTTTCTAGAACTGCATGCAAAGGTGGGGGAGCCACTGCCCTCAATGAGGGTCTCCCCCCTAGGGGGCCGGGGGGGTTCTGAAGCACCTCTTCCAGCTCCAATTTTAATAGACTTTGCATATGTACACCCACATAAATAAATACAGGGAGGGTTGGATTGCCAGCTTTTGTTCCTGCACACTGCAGTCAGGGAGGAAGAGCAGTGGGGGATCACCCCCTGATGTGGTGTTGTTTGAGCTCTGACCAGGTTGCAGATTAAATCCAGGATTTACAGTGCTGTGGAAAAAGTTTGTACTCCCTTACAAATGTTTCATTTTGTTGCGCTTAAATCTTTCAGACCCACAAACACATTTTAATATCAGAGAAAGATCAGTGAAGTTCCTGCATAGCCAGCCCCCCAAGCCGGCTGGCTATGGGGGTCCGACTCCCTTGACCTCCCTATGGTGGTCTTGTCAGATAGCATGCTGGGTCGTTGCACTTTGAGGTGCTTTTACCACCGGGGTAACCGGTTTGTGGCCTTGACTTTCCATTTGTTTGCAATTTAGACATTCTTTACTTAGAAAAAACAGGACAGTAGGTAGGCCCATATTTCTTTTCAGCTTCAATGCTTTTTGTGACATGTGACTTTGTGTTATCTTGCTGGAAACTGCATGGATGTGGCCCGAAAAGATGTCACCTCCCAGGGACTTCATGTTGCCCTAAAATCTTGGTGTAATTTTTTGTATCGTGCCTGCCAAAAGCCATGAGACAAGCGTCATACTGTAGTTTCACAGGGCTTGGGGTTTGGACTTGAAGCAAATGAGATCTATTTGTATTCCAGAAAAAAGTCTACATTACGGATTTTTCTCACAAGAATAAATACTTTTTATTTTTCACCCCAGGTGCCCGACTCCTGAAAAATGGGTGCCGTTGTACATATTTTTATGCAATTTCTTTTTGATTCTTATGTGTAACTTACCAGTTAAACTCTACATTTCTGGCGATTAAAATTTTTAAAAGTAAGCTCTATGTATTTTCAACTCCATTCTGATGAAACACTTTTTTTTTTTTTTTGCTCAGAGGTTTTTGTGGCTCTAGTGGCCCATATTTTTTGAAAGTAGGCTGACAGGAAAGAGGGCAAAGAGAGAGGAGAAGACATGCGGCAAATGTCGCCGGGGGTCAAACCCACGACGGCCAGGTCGAGGACTAAGGCCTCCATATGTGGGTTGTGCTAAACCTCTACGCCACCACAGCACACCCGATGAAACACATTTTAAAACGTCCATGAAAAATATCCTGGGTTGTCCAAAGAGCTACGCAATTCTGGAAAATGTATTGAAATGTATTCACCTTCATGGAGAGTTTCTGTGTGTGTCTAAGCACACATCAGGAAACGGTGTCCAAGTAGATCTACCGCGCTGACATGAGGTGTCCCAGGGAGGATTTTCCCGGCAGCAGCGGGATCCAACTCGTCTGCATGGTCCAGTTGGCTCCTCCGCCCACACACGTACACTCACGCTCGCATGCACACGCACGTGGACGCGCACACCTTCCCCTCTTGCCACGGGGATTGAGACACACAAATTTGCATGCACCAGTTGATTTACTCCAGACCAGCCGAGAAGCCCAGTGGGGAAATAAAGGTTCATAAGGCGAGTGCCGCCTGTGTGCAACAAGAATAATTAGGCAATGCAGTACTTTCCTCAGATGTTCTCAAAGGAAATATTAGCTAAACAGCCAATTACTGAATAATAGACTTTAAAACTAGAGTTACTGCTGTTGTTTCTTTCTTGTAACCAATATAAGTCTTTTCTAACTTTATGATTTTAATACTAATTATTCATCTTCTGTGTTATGTGGGTCACGGTTGTACAGTTCCTCTATTCTGTGGTGAAAGTGCAAGTTTTCAGGAACTAGGAGACCATAGACAATTGCAGCCTCTTATTAAGTGCTAATTAAAGTTGTTAATGGAGTTCTCAGAGGTCTAACCAGCATTTCTAAAGTTCTTTAATTAGAAACCTGAGAACAATTCAAGGGTCTAAGCAGCAATTATAATCTTCTTTACTTTTTTTATGCTGTTTTTGTTTTAGAAAACATGGGATCCGAATGTAAAACCTTAAGATGAATATTTACTGCACTACTCACAGCTCAGTGTTAACATATGCAAATATTGTCAAATTTAAATATTGAAAAAAATATATATCTCCAATTTATATGGAATTTCATATATACTGAATGTTCAGTGGAACAAAATTACACTTCTGTTTTCTAGGTAGAAGAAGTGCAGATAGTTCCTTCAACTATCCGGCGATCAAACAGGACTTGGTGAGCAGCACCTTCCAGGTCTGCAATGCGTTTTATCCAGCCAGTGTTTGCTCTTCATGGTAACTTGCAGTGGCTGTAAAAACATACTTAGACCTTCTCTTAGCAGCTGACATTAACCATTTTGAAGAGGCACAGTTAAAGTACTGCGGTTCTTATTTCAAACATCAGATGGCGCAGTTGATAAAGTCTGCCTGCGTCCAATAACAGGTTGTAGAAGAAGCGTGAACATAGTGTATTCCCAACACACCTCCAGTAACTACAGAGTTTTCTTTTCTTCTCATAAGTGTTAGGTCTTGGTAGCCTATAAAGTCTATGAAACATTTTTGCAATATTTATCCATTTTGTTTTTATATTCAACCATTCAACGTGCTTGTAAAAACATACTGGTTGGTGTGACTTAACTCTTCTATGACCAAAATAAGACAAAGGTCGGCTAGTTTTGCTTCGGCTGCATGGCTGTAGAGTTATCCAAAAGCATTCAGAGATAATAACTTACAAGAAAATATATCTGATATTAATTATATGTTTATATATATATATTTTTATGATAACGGTCTTCCCTTTGTTGTTTTGGGAAACATACTTTATAATTAGAGTGTTAACCTTTTAAATTAGAAATTAAAATTTTGACATAGTTTTAGCATGCTTGTTTTAGCAACCTTTCGGTTATATAAGTGATAATAATTGGGCAGAAAACAGAGTAATATAGTTGTTATATGCAGGTCAGCTTCAAGCTGTGTTCTGCCAATGGTGGGCTTCCCCACTCCACTCAACCACTTCATCGTACTGGGTGCCATGTCTGCCATGCAGTGTTCTCTCCTCACCCAGCAATTCACCAGATTTTATCAAACATCTTTAGCAACAAAACTCCTGCATGATAGCACATAAAACCAAAATATAGAAGAATCTGAATGGACCTGAATGAGATTTGCAGCAAAATGCAACCAGTCAATTCAACATGTCACATATACATAATACCCATAACCTGTTACTAAGAACGCAAAATAGTTCACTTCATCTTGTTATCGCTGGTTTGAACTAAAGATTTCCTTTTGATCACAGTTTATAAAATATTCCTGAAAAAAATAATTAACGAACATATGTCACCCCGTTTTCATGTAAGAGACATTTGGGGATTGTCTGTTGCAATTATGGGATTTTAATTATGCTTTGGGGATCATCTCTGTTGGATGTCAGCATCCTGTTTAAACAACACATTGTTCTTTTGAGTCCTTACTGGATTAGTGTCCTGAGAAAATGTATTCTGTTTTAACTGCACTTCTAGGTAACTACATTCATTTATTCAACATTTAGGAACTACATGTGCTACCTGGTGTTTTCCCCTGGTAACACTTCAATGAGTTTTGTGGGTGAATTTAAATTAACCCGTCTCTTCTTTATGTCCTGCTCCAGATTTTCTTTCTCCATTGCATCTCATTATAAATCTTCTACCTCAGGTCCAAATTTGTTCATCTTCAATGTTTAGGTTTGCTTCTCATTCGTTGTCCTACTTTCTTCCTCCTCCATCGACAAACAACCTCAGTCAAGAAAAAACTTCTTGTAATTATTTCTGAATAAGGCAGCTATAAATCCTAATATGTAGGATTAATAGCTTAGTTTATATATATACATAATCTTGTCTAAGAACTATAAGAACTATAAATACGTATTAGAGTTGAGTTTAAATTTTATTGATCTTCCCAGGACTAAATTTACAGCAGTCGTGAATTCAAAAAAAATATCAAAATTATTATTATTCCATTTATTTTTTTGTTTTCAATTAGCTTTTTATTGTTCCTGTTGCTTTGTATAACTCTTAATTTTTCACTCTTCATCTTTTCATGTTTTTATTGCCTTCAGTGTAAGTGTTCATTTGTGTGTTTATTTTCCATTTTAAATTACCTCATGCAATAATGTCTTTTTACAGTTGCCTTGCCTTGACTGACTAATTGTATTACAGGATTCTGTGCTGCAGTAAAATACATAAAAACAAACTACTGTTCGTTAGCGTTTAATATGAAGACCTGTAAAAAACTGACCACTAGAGGGCATCTCTCCATACTAGATGCCTGTTTTCACACCTGTTCTTATTGCTTCACCCTCATGTGGGTTGTCTGTTTAAAAAAAGGGTCACTGTATTACGAGGGTGTAATATTTCCTTCTTATAAATGAACCATGCGTTCTGAGAAACAACAGTTCCGAATACTCATTGGGAATTTTTTTTAGCCCTGCTGGAGGCGCCTCAACAGCTCTGTCTGGCTCTGTCTGAGACAATGGTTTTAGATGTTTACCTTTTTATTTTTCTTGCATTTTTGACGGCACCCAAACAGTACAAAACTGCTTTCCTGTCATTCAGATAGTTAAGAGCTGTCGACGTCACACAGCTGGTTCTTTTTTGCTTTTGTTCTGAACTTTAAAAGAAAGTCGTCCCCTCACAAGCACTTCATGAAAAAACGTCTCTTTTTTAAAATATTCATCACTTTCACCTGTCAGTTCTCATGTGGTCCCCTAAAATACTGTCAATCAGCAGAAAAATTATGTGTGCTGATCCCTTGCAAATTTACAGACAGACTTGTCTTTAGCATGTAACTTTAGCGAGTACAGAGTTAGAAAACTGTGATGCTATTTTAAATGTCATTTTTCCATCTGTGTCAGAAATATGCTCCTCTAGGAAAGCCCCTAACAACACTGTCTAACACACACCTTGTTGTTTTTTCTCTGAAGTCATTGAGTAGTAAATCATAATTGTGATAATAATCACAATTATTATGAGGGTTTGAAAGATGTTAACATCTGTTGGGACCACAAGGGCAATTTGGAGAAGTTTCCTGCGTTTCACACTGTAAGAGGTGATGTGTCATCCATCACTGGCAAGCTGAAGGCCAATGTCAATGACAAAATGCTTTCACATTAAAAGCTTTACGATGGTAATTCAAAAATATTGTGACTGGCCTTTACTGTAATAAGCTTTTTGGTATAAGAGACCAAGTGCTGAAACAGTGACTCACTTTGTGTGCACATGTATTTGTATATTTGTTGGTTAAATCAGGCTCATTTATTGTTACTGTGAATTGTTTGATTCCTCATGATCTGTGCTGGAGTCCTACACTGCACCATTAAATATTCATTACATATGTGTCAGAACTGCAGTGACAAAGAAGATGTAAAAGATGTAGTCTCCAAAAAAAATCTACTGTATATATACAGTAGATTTGAATTTAAAAAATGGTTTACATTTAATCAGTGTTTACATTTAACAAATCTGTGAGATGTGCATCACCAAATTACTATGATGTAGATACTACTGACAAAAAACTAAAAAATATATATATGCAAAAAAAAAACAAAAAAAAAAAAACAACTGCAACCTCTTCACAGAGGTTATTTGAGTGACAGTTTGTGATTTTCGCCCTGCGGTGATATTTTTTTTAATGAAAAATGACTTTCTCTTAGTTTGTTTATACGAAACCTAATGAGTGTAGAAACTCTCCATATGTTTTTCACCTGAGGCAGAAATGCTGACGCAGAATCTATTACTGAACGTAAAATAAGAGTTTTATGACTTACCCAAAGCGTTTTCTATCTGGATGTATTTAATGCATCATCAAAAATAAACTCAGACTGCACATTGCTAGAGCAATGTGTTTGTCAGGATGGCTAATCAATGTGAGCGCCTTTAAACCCAGTGGGGTGTATTAATGCAGTGCCAGCTTACTGAACAGGTTGAGACCAACCACTGCATGCTAAGGTGAATCTTCTCACAGTTTAAGGATTCAGAAGACATCCTTTGGAATTGTACAAAGCAGTTTTGTGTCTTATTCAAACTGAATACAATTAGGTACACAGTCCAACTTACAATGAATAATGTGTAAAAGCAAATGAAACTGGGTTTGTTTACGCACCATAACCAGTTTTTTTTTGTTTTGTTTTGTTTCATAGAACCGGCATACTACACATCTTTTTTATTTTCCATATTAATGTATCAAAAATATTAAGCATATTGTTCAAATACATTTTTGGTTAGCAAAAAAAAAAAGAAGAGACTTTTGATGGGTGGGAAGAAAATTTGGGAACAAATATTTTCTGGGGTAGCTGGGATATCTTCCACCCAATGCATCAAAATTAGGCATGACTTTCAGAGTTGGGGTCTATTGGTTTTATCTTCTAGATTCTGTTTTTTGTTAGGTGTGTTTGTGCCTTCTAGTCTGACCTTGCCCTTTGTTTTGTTCTGTTCCACATCTTGGCTAATTTAATGTCCTATGTGTCAGCGCTAAACAAAGCACATTATTGTAAAGCGGAAAGAAGAATTGAACGTTGTTTTCTTATTTTTTATTTTTTTATAATGAATGGAAACCTGAAAAATGTACCCCCATTTTCTTGAGTGAACCCTGAAAATAATTTTATACAGAAGTAACTAAAGCAATAAACCCAGTGCTTCTGTTTGTAATAAAACTGGATAAGTACAGCTGTTCTGTGAAGGCCTCAGAGCTGTCACCTGGCCAAGGGAAGCATTAATCAGAGAAGCAACTGAGAGGCCTGAGATATCAGGCAGGAGAATATGCTAGCATAACGTCTATTTGTTATGCACTCCACACGTCAGTTCTTCCTTCAAGAGTGGCAAAACAATGTCAGTTATGAAGAAAGACATAAGAAGATCAGTTTAAAATTTGCTAAAAGTCATGTAGGAGAAACAGCAAACACATGGACGAAGGCGATGTGCTCCAAACTTGAACTTTCTGCCATATATTCCAAATCCTACGCAGACTAGCTTTGAGCGTTACCATGAACATACCAGTCTGAAACACGGGGGTGGCAGCATTATGCTCTTAGTTGCCTTTCTTCAGTGGAAAAATATAAGCTAGTTAAATTTGATTGTAAGACTGCTTGTTGAAAAGACGTGAAACTGGGGAGGAAGGAACAGCTACATCACTGAGAGGACAGTATGACCTCACTTACAGCTATGTTACAGAGAGAGGCAATGGTAACTTATCAGATCGGATTTTCCAAAATGAGCGTTTCCTGTGAGACATACTAACTTTCAGACATGCGAGATGTCATTCCCATACACTTGATTCGTCCCCAGGTTCTCTCCCTCCCTCGCTGAAAAGCCCTCTCCATAACTCCATGTTTACTGCATGTTGACATGGAAAATATTTTAGGGTGAAATAGCAATGATTCAAATATACACAGTGTCTCACAGTGCGCTGTGTTTGTCTTCAAACTTCTCTTTTTCCCAAATCGTGTATATAAACCATGTTTAGTAAGGGAAGATCTCATACTGCCTTATTCTTTGGACTCCAACACACTGGGACAAGACTGCACAGGTCCACAGAGAAGGAGCTGCCGCATTTTATGGACTACTATCAAACTGGGACTTTATCGTTGGTTTAATGCTGTCGGACGCTGTGCTTCTAAGTATTCTAGATCTTGTGCAGATTTGTATTTCAAGCAGTATCACAATGACCAGAAGTGTAGAACTGCTAGTAAGAAATGTTCGTTCCATATGGTGTTCAGTGGTTGCTAATCCCTTACTTGCGCGTTTCTCACATAGAGACACCACAGAGTCTGGCAGTTTCCTCTGACCTCTGCAGGAGGAGGCAAACTGAAAGGTTGTTGAGTGACTTCCAAACTGGTAGAAAACCTCTTTCGCTCCTTTCATCACCTGCGTTCGTGTGTCAGGAGTGTGTGTGGGTGTTTACACATAACACCGAGCTGGTGATGCCTTGCTGTGGCGAGGAGGGGGGTCAGGCATGATGACACGTCTTCCGAGGCTTGACGTTCTCCCCTGCCGTTTACTAAACAGCCTTGATAGGGCTCCAGTGTTTTAGTAGAAACACAGGGCATACGTGCAAGCGTGTCCTCGTGTGTTTTGGGTTAAGTCGGTACCAAGAATATTGTCCTTCAGACCAGGAAACAGTTACTGAAGGTGACACTGTGGACGTCTTCTAACTGAGGGCAGAAAGAACTTGCGCGGGGAGAAGTGCAATCCTTTTGTGCAAATTCAGAATCAGGACAGGTCTTACTCAAATCTGACATTCATATCAGTAGTAGGATATCATTCTTTGCTTGAGTTTGTATTATAAACACCACACTGTTGCATGCATTTCACACAGAGAATTGTACAGAAATGCGCATGCGTGTGTGTGCGTTCTGTTACTTCGACAGGTGTGGGGAAGACAGCCACGAGCCAAGCAGCAGGTGGAGAGGAGGAGGATTTTTATAGATTTAATCGTATGACTGTGTTTAGCAATCATTCTCCTGCCTTAGGCAAGGAGCTAAAGTAACACGGGAGTAATGGATGATGAGCGAGGGTATCCCTCAAACACTGAGAGGTCGGTTCATCCCTCATGTGGATTAGCCTCAACCACAACTGACTCACATCTTATGATTTGAGCCATAAGCACTATAATTTTCTCCCACTTAAGTAAAACCTAGGTAAACTCTGACAGGTGATGGCAGTTGTAAAGAAGTGAAAGTGCTGCTCGGCTGAAGGAAAAGGCCAAAAAAGGGAGGGGGGGAAAATTCCAGGAGGTAAAAACATAACTGTGTCAAACGTTATTTTTCAGTAAAAAAAAAAAAAGAGAGATGTGGGATCATTCAGTGCAAACTGAACAACAGGTAAAACAATAAGGGAAGTCCCAAGGTACGAAGGTAAACCGACATGTGGGTTTGAGCAAAAATCAAAGTGACTTTGGTTTCGGGGAGTCAAGTCTCTTCTGTTTTACCGTTTATCTACAAACCCTCATCTACGACATCAGCCCGTCTCTAAGCTTTTCATCCTCTTCCAAGGTGTGATTAGCAGTTGGAAAATTTGCATCAGTTTTAAACTGCCTGAATAAGATGGCTCCGAGGGATTTCTGCTGTTAATCAAGTCACTGAGACTAAAGCGCTTAAAATGTTTCAGTTGGCACAAGGAGAGAGATCCCGCTGGATAGGTGGGTGGCTGGGGATGGAAGGGAGCCCAGCTGTTCTTCATGCACCTATTGGTGCTTGTCAGCACAAAGTCTGAACGTGATATGGGGAGAAACAACAAAATATAACAGAAGGTGTTGTATGTTCATTTTAAGAAACTGACTGACACACAATATATATGAGAGAGAGCAAGAAAGAGGGAGAGAGAGGGATTTTTTTCTGAGCAGAAATTTTCTTTTCCATAGTGATTATTTTGCCCCTCTCACTAATCACAGAAAAAAAAAATCTTCATTGGAATTACACAATGAAAACATTGTTTTGATTGCTGATAAGCTTTTCTGTAATTATTTTGTCTGTTTTCTTTTTTTTTAGCGACAAACTCCGTGTTTTTGAGATTGGAAGGTCTGTTCACTTCCCTCAACAGATTCTCTATGAGACTGGTAAAATAATAATAAAAAAATATATATTTTAATCTAATTCTGCTAGGGGTCCGATCTGCGTTATGTCAGCTTTTGACTAAACACCCTTGCAGATCTGTTTGTGTTTGTAAGTTAAGAAAAAACCCTCACAAACCCACCCCTTTCAAATAAAATAAAATAAAATAAAATAAAATCACCCCTAGAGATATCAGGACATTTCTACTGGGCTCTATTGGTAAACTGTCATTGGGGCACCATTAGCTCTTTTAGCAGGATCTAAAATATATGACTCATATTTTCAAAATTTTTTGTGTTGGAATATTTCCTTAAAAACTACTCCAATGAAAGATGATATGTTTCTTTTAAGATTTTTTTCTCTTTCTTTCTTTTTTCTTTATTACATTTGATCAAAGGGATGTTGTATTTCAACTTTCAGATATTTCTTATATCCCTCCTTTCTATCATTTGGACATGAACAACTCAACTAGACTGGCTTCCTTATAAGTTCAGACTTGAGAGAAAAATGATCCTCAAACAAAGACCCCTACCCATCCCTCTATCTATTACCTTTAATACCTGTTGATCCCTGAGGCGTAACTGAGGGGGCATACCACCTATCTTCAGTTATTACTCAGTAAAAACAACTGTAAACCCAGGACAAGTCTTACCACAACCCCCACCTGCCCTACAGACTACGTTTAGTTAAAAACACTGAAAAAAAAGACTTTCTTTTCTCTCTAAACAGAATGTAAGTCTGGTTGCAAAGGGGGAAAAAAAACCATACAGAATCATATGCCAAATATTTCCATTTTGCTAAAACTTGGATAAAGCCAAAAATGCTCTTAGGCTGCTGGTACAAGCTTTTTATTATAAGTCCCACACTTTTATTAGTGGTACATCAAGTGAAAAGGCTTGACTCATTAGACTGAGCTACATGAATTTATGTTTATAAATTTCATATGGATTTTATTATCTGTTTGACGGCAACTTTGATGGAACATCTCTTTCTGTTTTTGCTGGAAATGAGTATTGTTGAGAAATTGATTGATTTTAAATGGTTTTCTTTCTTCTTTTTTTTTCTTTTCCATGGCACAGTTTGACTTATGACATTTCACACAGTTAAATCTGATATGGGCTAAAGCCCAACACCAGGAGAAAGCAGGAATCTGTGATCCATGCAAGCGAAACCTTGTCTCCATTTTTGTTATTGTTTTGAAATCAGTTATGCAAATTTTAACAGGCTGACCTCCTTCCCCTGAGACATTTTGTCATTAGTGCCAAGATGGTAAATTCCACTTGCTTCACCTGAAAGACACATTTCTTCTCTTCTTTTTTCCTTCTGTCTTTCTTTCTTTTTTTCTCTCTCTTTCTCCTGCTCTGCCTTTCTTCCGTTGTCGCTTCCTTTCTTGTGTTTAATGTAAATGTCGGTCTTGCTGCCTGTGTTTCAGGGTAAATAAAGGCCTAAGGGAGACATCAGTAAAAGGACTTTTGTTCTTATTTATGTGCCACACATAGAGACGAGTCTCTGACCAAAATAAAACCAGATAAGATTATCTGATTTTATTTTCTCCTCATCTTCAGCTCAGTGTAATTGCTATTACAGCTGGATGTGACAGATAGTGCTATTCAGGACATCATTTTAAACATCATAATGTGATCCTAGATATTCTATTTGGATGAATTATGTTTTCTGTTTCTGAAGTCTATAAAGGAGCCATAGGATGTCACTCAGATTGGAGGCTTAGTCAAGGTTTTCCTAATTCATAAATAGGCCTAATTAATAATGAAGGCACTCTGCCTTTCTTCTTATAATTCTTTATAATTTGATCAATTGAAATTAGTTTTATGAGAAATATTTTTCTCATAAAACTCACATGTTGGGGTCCTGTTCATTAAAAAATATACAGACAAATGCAGTCATGGTAAGAAAGAACACTGTCTTTCAAGCCTTGGGTTTGACATATTAGCATATAAAACAGACTCCACACTGGCCTTATTTATCAAACAAATCTGAAGTGAAAATCGTAAAACTGTGAATGAAAACAGTCCGCCCTTACTGCTTCCATTAGAATCATGAGAGAAAGCAGCAGCCAGCTGCTGCTAACCACATGTTACAATAGAAAACAAATGACAGTGTATGACTGTTTTCAATAAATTATGTGCCAATTATTTTTATGCACTCAAAGATTCAAGCAACATAGAATAGAATAGAATAGAATAGAATAGAATAGAATAGAATAGAATAGAATAGAATAGAGAGTTGAGGCCATTTTTCCATACCTGTGTAGATCTGGCCTATGAAAGCTCAGCATTGCTGTGACATAAATGACTGAATGCAGTTGACTGAAGAATGAAGAACTGAACGTTTGCTGCAAGGTCAGGGAATTCTTGCACTTGGCTGAGTTTAGACTTTTTACCACTTTGAATAATAAACTGAACTTGACTGTATTGTTAAAAGACAGGATGAAATGCAATGATTGTAATTGACTATATAGGTTCCTATGTGGTTGGATTTAATCAACAGCATTTTCCTGTATATAAATTGGATTTTTTCTTTTTTCTTTTTGCAAAGTGCCTGGAAACAACATAAATACACAAAATTGAAGTATATCAAAATAATAAAGAGGCTATTGCATAATACAAACGCAAAGTTGGTGTCTGAACTTTGCTGTCTAAATCAGTGTTAAAACACCCGGTAAATAAGTTGTCTGTCCTTGACACTAAAATGTACACAGAGAACAGGAGGGCAAATGGTCATAATGACCTTATTCAGAATGTTCTATGTATTGTGTAAATACAGTAATAAAATTATCTGTTATATATGTCATATATGTATAAAGCTTGGATAAGATCATTTTATGAACATATTTGCTATTTTTCTTTTATTTTTGTATTTTGTTTAATCTCCTTAATTTCAAACATCGCCTTTATTGCTTATCTCCATTTTAAAATTTTCATTCAGTCAGCAGTATCTGTGTATGGGACACCCACAGATTTCACTGTGTCGTGCTGAGGAGGGAAAAAAGCATGGGAATGTAGCTTTTCACCGTTTAGGAGAATCAGTTAACTATCCATCAACAAAGATCAGGTTACACTGACAAGTTGGTTTCACACTACTGGTCATTGCTTTCACTGACGGGGCAGTTTTTTTTTGTTGTTCCGTCAGTGTTTATGGTCTGACTTTCTCTTTTATAGCCTTTTTCTAGGTGTCTAAATAGACGTGATGATCTGATGGTAGGCGATAGATTAATAGATATATTTATTTCTCCATAACTGCTTAATCCCCCGAGGGTTATTTTTTTAAAAATATGAAAAGAAAGATGTATGCCAAAAAGATTTTATTAATGGTAAAAACACGATATACAGCATGAAGCCACACCTTATCAACTCCTTCTGTTTAACAAAACTTTTACAAACAAACCAACAATTAGGTAACAAGCTAGAACAAGTGAACATACTTACAAAGTACAACTACCACCATTATATTACACTCCCAGACTGTAAATGGATCCAATTGTTGCAGTACCAAAAATGACAGTCTCATTATTACTTGTTTATTATTTTTGTGCAGGAACAACACAATCTTGACATCACTGTAATTCAACTACCCCTCTTAATAAGCTGTCTGTCAGCGTTGAATGGCTTGGCGTCAGCAGATTAGAGCTTCGTCAGCTAAAGTTGACACAGCTCTTGCAGAGATATATCTGAAATAAAAGCTGACAGGATCTGATAGCAAGGCAAGCCCCTTTTTTTACGGTTGGACAATGAAAGGCCACTATGCCTGAATCAGCTTTTTTTGTGGGAATAGAGCACCGTTTAGTATGCTCATGTGCTATAGCGCTCTCACCTGTCTAAGTCAGCAAAAAAACATTACGTTTTGCCAAAACGAATACCAGACATTTGAAAGATCCTTCAACAGTCTTTCCTAAGACATCATTCCCTCCCCTTACGTCTCCTTAAACCTCTGTGCCGTCTCGATGATATATGATTCCAGTGGAGCTCAGAGTAGGATAGAAATGCCCACTGGACCCAGTGTACTGGCTCAGAATGGGGCTGGAGTAACCTAAAGAAGAGTGGGACGGTGAGGATGTGAGCACAGAGGGAGCTGGTACCTGTGGTACCCACTCTGAGACACCTGAGTTAGGGGAATAGTTGCTAAAGTTTCCTGGTTGGGTATGTCTATGAGGTCCATCTAGGGGAAGGTTAATCTGCAGCGGCCTGGTCAACCCATCTCCCCCAACCTCGTTTGTTGCTCCAGTAGAAACTGTCGACATTTCAGACAAGAAGCTGCTCAGGCATGGCGTTGGACCCGACAGTGAAGGGGAAGGGATTCTGTCCGGTGTCGGGGACATGGTAAGGGCAGGGTGTTTGGGGCTTCCCCTTTCACTGTCTCCTGACTCTGGAGGCCCTGAAGCGCCGTCACCACTGTTGAGGGAGTCAGACTTTCTCTTCCTTTTACGGCGAAAGTTTCCATTGTCAAACATCTTCTCACAGTTTGGGTCAAGCGTCCAGTAGTTGCCTTTACCTATTGGACAAGATGCAGTTTAGATTTGCGGGACTCAAAATGGATGACTCAGTCAAACACTTGCAGTTTAACAAAAACTATTCGAGTACAACAATAAAGACAATTTGATCTGAGTGTGTTACCTGGATCGTCCTCGTCTCTTGGCACCTTTTTGAAGCAGTCGTTGAGTGACAGGTTGTGTCTGATGGAATTCTGCCAGCCAGCTTTACTCTTGTTATAAAAAGGAAAGTTATCAGCAACGTACTGGTAAATCTGACTCAGTGTCAGTCTCTTGTCTGGTGCTCCATGGATAGCCATTGCAATCAGAGCAGAGTAGGAATAAGGTGGTCTGACCAGCTTCATCAGATCTTCCTGTGAGGGAAGTGAGAACCAGCTTAGTTCCCCTCCTGGACCACCGGGTCCAGCTGGTCCCAGGTAGGGTCTCTGCATGCCATAGTGCTGAGGTACAAACGGTGGGCCTGGATTCCCTGGTGGGCCATTGCTGGACAGGTACGAAGAGGAGTTGATCCCAGGGCTGTTGAACCAAAGGTACGGGTTTGGAGATGAGGTGGTGTAGTCACTCAGTTCATAGGAAGAAGGAGCTGTCCGCTGAGGACTCGGCAGGGATGGAGGAGGATAGTAGCATTCACCGTACATGCTGAGCTCTGGAGGTTCCTGGCCTAAACTTGGAAACTGTGGACCACAACGAGGAGGTGACTGGTTCTGGGTCTCAAATGAAGACATCATCAAGTTTCTTTCCACCTCTTACCCTCTTCTGATCTGTTTGTTGTTGTCCTTCCTCTTCGCCTAAAATTACTGACAGTTGTGCCAGTTCCTGAAAGTCTTTCTTTTTCAGTTCTCACTGAAATTTTGACTAGTCATCAAAATATCAAAATAGGTTTTTCTTAGTTTTAAAGTTGAGGACTGTTCTTCTGCAATCCTTCCTTGTCTGCTTGTCCTTGCTCTATGTCAAGGTGTCACCTGTCACAAGGTCTATATCTTCTCATTTGGCCCGCCCCAGTGTGTCTTGATTGGTGCTTTTTCTAAGGTGAGAAGCCTATGGGTTTCTCTCTTCTTTTTTTCTGTTGTCAGCTAATTCAGTCCCCTGAGGGGGTTTTGTTTACTCTCACTTAAATAATTTTCCACTCAATTTGATGGTCTGCAATAAACTCATTTCAGATTTTTCTTTCTTTTGTGTGAACAGTAGGCTACAAAACACTAAGAAATGTACAAGTTGAAAACAACTGTTTATTTAAAAAAATAAATAAAAAGTGTTTATAATAAAACTTCTGTGGTTTTTTATTGTTTTTTTTTCATACAAATATATTCCCATGTTTTTGATTTTTTTTATGTTTACGATGTTTTTTTCAGCACTTTAATCTGAACTATCAGATTTACAAAACATGCACAGACTAATGGTTAACATAGACATATAATGCAAAATAAAAAAGAAACAGGGAAGGCGGGCAATATCAGTTAAGCTGAAGGCTTTGTGCTAGCTCTTTTTTATTTTATCAAAATAAGAAAAGCATGAAAAAGTAAATTGTTTATCATGTGATTTCCCTTTTCCCAAGAGGTCAGAGGTAACAAACACTTGCTTTATACATGATGAATCAATTTGAAAATACAAATTTTGGAATTTCCAAAGCGGGACTTTAATTGACTCATATTTTAGCATTTAGTAGCTTGCTTTTTAAGGCTGTCAATGTGCTAGGCCGAAAAAGAGAAGAAGCTGGAAGTGAGCACGCTCATTATTAACTAGCCGAGAACTTTCTTTCTGAGCTCCGAACCGATTTTCGACGGTGAGTTTTAAACTCTGGATAAACCAATAAACAGTATTAAATTTTAAGTAATAGAATAACCCCCCCAAAATAAGCTTCAGTCCGATATTCTCGTGTTTTGTCATGACGTCAAACTTCCCCGTTTTACCTGCAGCTGCTGCCGTGCTAGCTTAAAAGATCTTGCTAACCCAACGGTCTTAACGGTTTTCTCTAGGAGCGCAATATAAAAAAGCAAAACTCATTAATGATTCATTAATTACATTAATGACTATAACTTTGCTGTGACGTCTTTCTGTGGTTTATTTAAAAGTACCGACATAAGTTACGTCTTTAAATCAGTGCTGCCCGTACATAATATAGATGGAGGATTCATCATGTCCCATGGTGCCTTCACGGAGCAGCACCGACATGTACGAACTGAATAAGGATTTGGAGAGAGTGATTGAGGATGTTGAGAACATATCAGGTGTGTAGCAGTTGTATTCAATCGCATTTCTCTGCCACTCAGCATTTCTCTGCCACTCATATCGTTACAGCTAATTGCGCCATAATGGGGGCGGAGTTCCATTAATTTAACGGCGTGTGTTTATACATCTGCGTCCACCCGCAGTGCAGCTGACCTGGATGGCTTATGACATGGTGACGCTGCGAACCGGTTTCGAGAGGGAAGCGTGTATGCGGGAGCTGGAGGAGGCGTACAGCAGATGCAGGGCGGCTGTCTTTGGGGAAGCTGACCCGCAGCCGCAGATGGAAGCTGGTGCTGAGAAAGCTGACTCATCACAAAGTCAAACTGTAGATTAAGTCGTATTAAATTATGCTCTGATTTATTGCTTCCATGTTAAAGTGCAGTGTTGTTTGCTCGCTTTGTGTTGTTTGCTTGCTTTGTGTTAATATTGATAGCTATGACTTAATTTACATGAGTTTCTCAAGTTTTAAACTGTTCTGTTCTGTTTGGATGAATACTTTAAATAAAGAAGCTAATATATGCAACCAAGTGATCTGTCATTTTTTAACCACTGACTAGAAATCTTTTTTTTTTTTCTTTTACAAAACTAAATCAAAATGTATATTCTGATACTTATAATACTTTTACAATTAAGTTTCAATTTGGTCAGAGTTTTTTTTTTTTATTTTACATTTGTGCAACAATCACAGCACAGTAACATTACTTTTAACATTGCCAGTGGTTATTTTATGCCAGAGTGGTGTGTGCACATAGTTTGCATCAAATGTTCTCTTGTAGCATTTTTCAGATGGAAAACGCAGAGAAGGAAGAAGAACAAGCTACTACCCCTGTCAGCACTGCTCTGGAAAACATCCTGAGAGGTTTAGACTTGCTGTCCAACAACATGGATCAATTGGCATGTATGTTTTAACTTTTTATCCCCTCAGTTTACATTTTCCCCAAAAAGTCTAAAGACATCTGCTCTTCCAGGTCTGAGAATGTGATACACTTGGAATATTACAGCGGTTCTTAGATTTTGTTATAGCTGTAGATGTCATCAGTCCAAATTGGCATTAATTTGACAGCACTGTCTGTCAGAACATGAGTTGCTGATATGTAGATAGGGGTAACTGAATGATTTTCACGCAGATGGCTATCTTGTCAGTCGCTCTGACGTTGCAACTTAAATTCTGCCTCAGGCGATGGTTGTGGTTAAGTTGGCAGTCAGAGCAGCATGCTCTTTTTGCTCTTTCACGCTCACTTATATCCATCAGCTCCTTTCAGCATCACAGACTCAAAGTGAAATTTTCTAACTATGCTTGGATGCTTGGACTTGTGATGGTGTGTTTGGTTTTGTCTCTTTAAGGCAAATAATTGTTTTGGATTTTCTAATACTTGCTAATTAATTATTTTGTCATATATATTGCCCTGCAGAAGTTCTAATAACTTGTGCTGTTCTATGTTTTGTCACCTTACACCACATTAAACCTATTGCATTTATTTTTTTATGATTGATAATAGTGCTGTGCATTTGTATTCAACCTCCCCGGATGAATACTTTGAAGAATTCCATCCTGCTGAAATCACGGCTACAAGTTTTCAGTGAATGTTATTACCAGTCTTGCACATACCGAGGCTAACATTTCTAATTCTTTTTTATATTGGATGGAGAGCATCTGTTAGCAGCAATTTTTAGGCTTTCCCACAGATTTTTTTTATCTAGTTTCAGATCTGGAAATCAACTAAGATGTTCTAACAGATAGAAATGCTTTAATCTGGACCCTCTGGCTTTATATTTTGAGCCAGAGGGTCAAAATATAAAAGTAGAAAGTAAACCAAATTGTTTTCCAGTCTCTAATATGGTTTCTTCCATACCTGCCTTTTATTAAGGTCCATCCATCTCTCCATCAAGTCTGATCAGTTTCCCTATCCTTGCTGCCACTACCATGTTTCCTAGTGGGAATGGTGTGTTTATAACTATGTGCACTGTGCAGTTTTTTGCCACACATTGTTATGCATATAGGCCAAAAGTTCATCCAACCAGACACCATCTTTCACATGTTTTGCTTTGTGCTCTGCATGTCTTGTGTCCAACTCTAAGTCTTATGTTTTTCTTTCAGCAATGACTTTCTTATTCCCACTCTTAAACAAAACTTTTTTGGATTATCTTAAGACAAATAATTGCGAAATCTGGTAGCAGATTTTCCCACTGTAGTTGTGTAACTCTGCAGATTAGCCATGCTAAATTTTATTTAACGGAATATAGATGTGCTACCTTGTGTTGGTCTATCACATTGTTCCATAGTTAGTGGTTAGGCTGCGACAAAGGATAAATAAAAAATTCAGGGTGAGTGAATGGTTTAGCATGACACTATACTTTTAAAACTTCTTTTTGTTAAATCAAATCTTAAATTCCCTAGACCTTCTTAGACATGATTATATGTGCATGTGTTGCTTTTTCTGTGCAAGCTCATTTGTTTGTACTCATCTGTTTGTATACAAACACATCATCCACTGTAAGTCACACTGACAAGGAAGGAACAACAAGTGATCATAAAGATGTCAGCGAGCAAATGAAGTCCAGCAAATTTTGAGTTATGCAGACATGACAGACTGATTCAGTTTGTAATTGAAGGAGGGAATAAAAAGATACACTGTGTATACAATTACATTTTTCCCTACGCGGATTGTTTTAGCTGCAATAACAGTTGCCATTGACCTGAGGCTACAGTGACAAATGATACTAGGTTTCTCTCTGCAGTGCGAACCCATCTGAAGCAATGCGATCTGCTCATCTCTGTTAGCCACCCTGACAAAGAGGCATTTCTCCAAAAAAAAGTCCCAGAGGCGGTGAAGCAGCAGCAGACCGGACTGTGAGCCTAACCTGAGGCGTGAGGAGCAAAGGTGATCTGTGTGGAAATAAGTGCATAATTGAAAACAAATAAAATATCCAACACATAAGCCAAATGAAGGGCACTCATTTCTGTTTCTTAAGAGAAAGAGTTAAAGTAGCGAATATGAGAATTACATAACAATGACCTTTTGAGATTTTGAATATTGTGACATTTATTTCAGAGGTTATTAAAACATCTAAGAAAAGCAACACACATGCATGTAAATATTTGCATGCATGGAAGACAGAAACATATGCTAGCGCTCACATTAAGCCTGCTGTTGGCATGGTCAGAGTCCCGCAGGGTGCAGCAGACAGCACTGCGGATGCTCCTCAGAGCACTGGTCTGTGGCGTCTTTGAGCAGCAGCGGGGTGTTCATGTGATGGATAATCATCTCCTTCACCCTGAGGAAACTCTAAAGCACAACAGCACACACTGAAAATGACAGGGACCTAATGACGCAGCGCAGCACAAGTCGGCATCACACATTCCCTGAGGTGTGCCACAATACGTGAACTTTCAGTTAAATAAAAGAGAGCACTTTTTTTTTTTTTTTTGAGGTTCACAGTGCATTTTAGCTCACCTTAGTGTTCTTTGTGCCATTTCCGAGAAAATAGAAGTCGTTTTGTCTCTGGATTTTAATGTTGAAAATCTTGCCTTGATTTAGCAGCATCAGAGTGTAGGGATGTGCTGAGCCCTGTGAGCTGTCCCTCACTAAGAATGCGCCATCCTTCGAGAGATGAAACCACACGCTCATAAAATTGCTTGTTTTTTATGTCTCGCTGAAATGTGTGCGTCTCTGTGTGTGTCTGAATATTTATCAACAGAGAAAATGATGCAGCATCAAACCTTGTTCACCACCCGGAGAGAAACTTCAGCCTGTTCTCGAGTTATCTTTCCCTTGTACCAGCTGGGATCCAAACCCTGGATTCACAGTGAGAGAAAAGCCACAGTAAAACACAAAAAAATTGTTAGATTTCTGCTTGATATTTTTGCAGTACTAGAGACAGAATATGTAGCATGTATAATGACAGCAACCTGACTTGTTAGTACAAAGGTGCTTTTAAGTTCTGTATCAGGCTTGGAAAAGGTTTTTGCTGTTGTATTGTACAACATCGCCATCAGCTGTTTCAACACTGAAAATGCACTTTTTCTGTAACTAACTTCAATATAAATCACTACCATTTTACCTGTACATGTTGCTTATTGACATGTCCTGTTGTTCTTATTGGTTGGTTTGACAGAACGTGTGATATTGGTACAGGAACATGTGGCGTTATATTATTTGCCCTGTAAAAGAAGGAAAAACAAATGAACAGAAAAAAAATGAGGACAGATAATTAATTTTAATAAAGGAACCCCAATAATTTTTTTAGGTTATTTTACCTGTTAGACAAATGTTGCCGCGGGACTATTGGTAGTGGGCGCCTCCTGGTAAGTGAGCCAGCATCCAAAGCAACACTGCCCTCTGCTGGATAATTATAGGTAATGAGAAATATAAAAAAAAAATGCTTTCGCAACATGTAAACCAGGGGTGCTCAAGTCCAGTCCTCGAGAGCTACCATCCTGCAACTTTCAGATGCTCCGACACACCTGTATCAAATGAGTGGCTTGTTATCAGGTCTGTTCAGAGCTGATCCCGGTCTGTTGGAGTAAGGATGCTTCTAAAAGTTGCAGGACCTTAGCTCTCAAGGCCTGGACTAAAGCACCCCGGATGTAAACTTTCTTTTATGAACTGTACATACTTAAGCGTGAAAAGACTCTCTGGGGAACCGGAGGTTTTTCTGGCTTCTTATTTACGGCCCGTTGAAAATTAGATGAGTGAGCTGAATTGAGGAATGACAAACATTAATTGGCTTTGAAGTAAGCCAGTTAATAAAGTTTCTGTGCTCTCATCACATTTCCCCTCATAGGAACTTTTCATTACCTGTGGGAAGGCAGGGAACTTTAGACACCCTCTGGGGTTCAGGCAGTGAAAAGACTGGATGACGCCTGTGATCTTCTCTTTCTTTGGCATTATGCAGATTATCTTCTGTGAGTGGCTCAGTAAGAGAAACAATGTAGTTTCCATCTCCTGCTTCCTCATTAAACTCCTCATAGTCACTTTCACTGTCCTAGTCAGTGGAAAGAGATTTGAGTTAGCTAATATGCATTTAAAGTTTGATCATACTAATTATATTTCACTTCTTTGTGTCACATGGAAATTTGGTAACACTTTATTTGACGGGGTGTGCATAAGACTGACAGGACACTGTCATAAACGTGATACAACACCTGTCATGAACATGAAGGAGTCTTTATGAATGTTGTCATGAAGTGTCATTTGGTAAATATTGACACTTTTAATGCAAAGTTGCTTTAAAAGTTGCATTGAAAGTGCCAACCTTGTATTAAAGTGTCATTATTTACTGAATGACACTTTATGACAACAGTCATAGCCATTCATAAAGACTCCTTCGTGTTCATTACAGGTGTTATGTCATGTTCATGACTGTCATGTCAAGTCTTATGCACGGCCCCGTCAAATAAAGTGTTATCGAAATTGTATTGCTTAAATGTAATATTGGGGGGGGGGTTGTAACTAAAACAAACAAAACAGAACTACATAGTGTTTCACTTACAAGCTCATCCCAGACTTTTTCACCATGGACTGTTAAAAAATGAAAATTTATTTGATTGCTATCAAATTGCAGAAAATACAGTTGATTGATTTTATTCGCAAAGTTTAAGGAATGGATTTTTACCTTCTGTCAAGTGATTTATTTTCTTAGATCTGCACATTAAATGAAGGTGAGTTCTCCTTTTTGTAGTTATATTCAATTTCAGATTACTTAAATAACATCTCATTACTTACTTGGAGCCAAAACACTTCCTCTTTTCTTGCCTATTGAGATCTCTTTGAATTTTTGCAAGTATTCTGCAAACCATGAGAGCCAAACAATCAGTGTAATATCAACAGATTAAACTTGTTACACTGCAGCCTGTTCTGATTCTAGTTAAATAACAGTTATGCCAAACTCACGGGACGTAGGTGATTGGGAAAACTTGAAGATCACACTGGATCATATGCTGAACAAGTTGCATATTTTGGAAAAAAGAAAGTCTGTTACTCATTAAGATAATTACTCAGAATGTTGAAGACCGTGAGAGCTGAAAACTAACTTACCAGAAACTGTGCTCCAGTTATGCCCCTCTTCAACACTACATTGTCACAGCCGAATAGCTTGAGCTGAGAAAACAAAAACGTATGTTTGATGAAGCACTAAGTAAAGGTTTTAACATATGTTTCTATGCTAATTTTGGACTGAAAATAAAGCTGCCTTTCTCATTTGGGGCATTCTTTTGTTAATAACCTGCAACTAGAATCAATTCAATGCAATGGCGAAACAACTTCTGCTCTTTGTATTCTAAGGTTTGCCATCATTTCCAGAAAATGAGTTGTCTTTAATATCTTAGAATTGCATAAATTCAATGTTAAAAACAACATACAACACAATACAATCTGTCATTGCACCCTATAAAAGAATCGAAATCATTACAGCATTCAGTCAAATTGAACATCATGAAGTATGAGCACTTTTATTAAAGCAGTGGTGTAGCATTTTCCCAGCCAATCACGCTCAAGCATAATACAATGGAGAGAAGACTCACTGAACACACAACTGTTTCTGCCCACGTTACTGCTAACGTCATTTCTAAAATAACGTCAAATGTATCGTTTTAAGGTAAAAGGAAAAAAATAAGACATTCAACTGCAAAATATGTTGCTTGTTAAAACACAGAAAATTAGCCAGTCACATAGGAACAACTCGTTACTTTTATCTAGATTTTGGTAAAGACAATTTGCTGAAGTTAAAACCAAGCATCAAAATAGGGAGTAAAAGTAACTAAGTGACCTTTAACATAGATGAGAGAAAGGTAACATTTTGTCAAATAACTCACTGCACATTAGTCCTTGAAGGACATTCGCTAGAGCAGCAGAAGAGCACTACAGATACACCAAAGAAAACCAAACTGAGGATACAGTTTGCTTAAACTCACTAAGATTGGATTAAAACAGTTTGGAAAAACCTCTCTGGGTTTGATGTGTCAAGATTTTAGATGTCACAAGCAGCAGAACCATCCTGCCTTGTGTCAATAGTTTAGGATTGTGGTGGTAGTATAATAGAGATGAAAATTGTTTCTTCACATACTTTCGATGCAGTTGTAACCACTGAGCATTGTTTGTCACATCCCACCTGAATATTGTTGGTGATCAAGACCATCCCTTTATGGCCATCTTGTTCCCACCTTTGGGATTTGCAGATTTGCGTCTTGGATGTCTAGCCAACTAATCAGCTAATGATGATTTGACTTCAAAACAAACCAAAAACTGTGAAGGAATGTTTCTGACTTCTTCATCAATCTGTGCCATCAACAATAAGGGTGGTTTTAAAGATAAAGCGGATTAAACCTGATGCTAGAAAAATGTCCCTAATAAAGTGGCCTCTGTAGTTGCCTGTCTTCTCTGGTGGAAAAATGCTAACTACTATTTGCTGAAGTCACACCATCCCAAGGTTAAGTTACAGAACCTCAAAGGTCACAGGTCAGTTGTAGTGAATCAAAATAAGCTTTTATTATTGGGGTGGAACAATCTAAATGAGGAAAAGTTACAAGACCTGAGAATGATTACTGTTTACGAGGAAATTCAGATTATTTCTGCTAAAGATAGTTCCACAAGCCTTTAAAATTTGCTGTATCTTTTATAAACACCCATTTTAGCTTTAGTGTAACTTCTAGATAAACACCAACATCATATGTAGCTTGTTTGAAACATTCCAGAAATCAGTTAACTAATTTATTGTGATGTATAAAACCTCTGAAAAATTCAACACACTGTGACATACTAACTGATGTGCTAAATTCACCTAGCTTCAGTAGGCACTTCAAGTAATAGACTGTAAAAAGATTGTAAAACATTCGAGCATAACTGCTGAATGAAGTGCAAAGGTTCACTTTCTTACTTATGAATCAACTCACCTGTCTCATGTAGTCTGCTAACTTTTTTGGGTCCCAATCCATCACGTCTTCTTTAATGGGACCTTCGATTAAACTCATCTTTGTTTCTTAATAGCAGATTAGCAACAAATTAAGCTTGCTGGGCTGTCTCCACATTACAAAAGACCTAACCATAAAGACTAAGACTTTAAAAGAACCTCCTCTGCCAAGGAGACTTTTGACATCCTCTTCTTACCTCTGGTCTAATTAAAGAATGTTTCAGTGGTCATAAAGGCCTATCTTTAGAGCAGTTTGTCACTGCAAAGTGTGATGCCTCTAAACACAAAGCCTGCTGATTTCCTCTTGCATGCTAGTACACACTGTAATATGTTTGCTAGTTTTGTAAGGACTTTAACAACAGGCATTTAATCTACAAATTTCTTAAACAGGTATAGAATTGGTCCGGTTTAAATAAGCTGTGAATCTTCAAGCTCTTTGATTTTGCTTTTCCTACACAGAGTAAGTGTTTCCTTGCTCTGAAAGAAAGAAACACTTTGTGTAGGAAAGTGTTTCTTGTGTGTTTCTTGTGTGTTTCCTACACACTTTGCTCAGACATTAAAAACATAGCATCCTGTGATTTTATGTTACCAGAGCAAAGTAGAGTTTTAAGCTTAATTTTAAAGGTAATAACCTTTATTGCAAATCTGTTATTTTGCTCAAATAGAATATCTCAACATGAGCGATTTTCAGCTGTAGGCATTTTATATTAAAGTATACATATGTTAATACTTTTTATGGAGTCAGTCATAAAAAGTATTTATGTCTTACTTTTTTGTCGATGCAACCCTATAACATATTCTTTAAAAAACATTGCCAAGTTACCAACAAATGAGATCCTGTCACTGAGCAGTTCTATGAATCACCTTTATCTTACTTTGTCACCTTTATTTTGAAACCCATAAACATTCATAGCAACCAGTTACCATTAGAAGTAACTAAATTTGTAAACAGAGTGCGCTTCTGTATAATTTAATCTCAGTGTAAATCCAGCTCTTCAAGTAAATGCCTCAGAAGTGCCATGGAGAACATTCGTGAACAAACAGCGTCACAAACACCAAGAAACACACCAGAAAGGTCAGGAAATGCAGAGATGTTAAAAGCAAGGATAAGGTCTGTGAACATCTCACAGAGCATTGTTTTGTCCATAACCTAGACTATGATAGAGTATGGCACATTGCAAGGGCTCTTCATGTTTGAACTTTTTTGCCTATATGCAAGTGCTCTGTGTGGGAAAACTTAACACAATGCAACATGGTGGTGGCAGCATCATGCATAAACAGGCCAAGGTAGCTACTCAGTTGAGTAGTGTCAGTTTGAGGCTTTATATTTATTCTTTGACCTGGTAAAGATCTAAATACATTTTATCCTTACACAGAGACTTACAAAACCTTCAAGTTTAAATAGTCAATTAGGTCTTTTCTTTCTAAATTGTAACACACTGTGTTCAACGTTGTCTCGCAGCAGCAACTCCACCCTGCGTCAGCCCCCCTGGTATCTCACACCCAGGTGACAGGGGAGGGCAGCTGGAAGAAGGGGTGATCAATCACTCTTAGATTGTCACAGACCCCCAGGCTTGCCTGGATGAATACATGAGTAGCCCAGGGGGGTCCCAGTGGGAGATCCCCTGCAACCTCCCTCCCTGTTTTCCTCTTTTGTCCAGATTAGGAAACATACACCCCCACAAAAGCTGGGTACTGTGGATGAGGCAGGGAATACAGTAATTAAAAAGCAAACAAGGCACCGCTTAAAGTAAAGTGTTTGTGAAATTAATTTAAAAAGTTCAAATTGCTTGAGAAGTGGCTTTGCAATGGGGAGTCATTGGTCAACTCTGCAGAAATGAAACATTTTTTGTGAAAATAAAAAGATTCATTAGAATCTTTTTTTTATTAGAGCCATAAAATACTTGGTGGAGTGCTGGGTTTAGGTGCACTGGTTTGTATCTTCATTATTACTCAACAGGACAGCATGGAAAATATAAGAGTATATATTCAAGAGTTTGATGTTGATTAAGATACATATTGTGACGGTGCTGTATGAACACATTTTGCCAAATAAAAAAAAGATATATTTTGATTAAATGAAAACAGTTTCTTTGCTTTCTTATTTTGTATTACTTTATTAACATTGAACCTTCATATCTGTACCTACAGTCTATTTAGATTTTAGCCTGAAGAGTATAGAAGCCCTTTAGCCAGCCTAATTTCTGGTAAACTTCCACAACCCTCTAATGCCCTCTAGCCACAGACCACTGAAGACTGCAATATCCTTGCCATCTCTCCTTTGAATACGAACCTGGCAGATTTATGACACACCCAGCTGTGAGGAAGATTTTTAGAGTTCCAGGGGGTCAAGAAGAGGAAACAAATGAAAGGCTCATTCAGGCCAGTGGGCAGAGAAAACAACCCCCTTAGACCTAATTATCTTCAAATTAAAACATTAGAAATATTTGAAATTCTTTTTTTTATTAGAAAGCAAGTGTTGCTTAGCTGCAAATATCTACAATGCAATAAAGGAACACCAACTAATGCAGCCTGTGTAAAAACATTTTGTTTAACCCATAATGTATTTGATAGACTACATTGACAGACTCAAAGCAGCCAGTTCTGAGAGTGCGTGTCCAAAGTCCTGCTTCTTGCTGGAAAGCATTCCCTAATTTGACTTTGAATGTAGTCAATACACATTGACATCAAAGTGATAGTGGATCAGCGCTGGATCAACACCTTGGCTAGGTGTTGATCTGCTGCGTGTTGGCTGTGTAATCCTCTCTTTAAGTGGATTCAGTCCATGCTTATTGTAATGTGTTAGTTCGATGCAGTAAGGAATGTATTAATTAATGTATTTATTTATGAAAACAACTGGACTTTTTAAGAGATTTTTATTAAAGAAAGAAAAAAAAACATAAATATATGCGCAAAGAAAACACGGACATTGATTAATAGAAAGTGCAGCTATAAAGTCAAAAATACAAATATTTACAAAACTCATATTTTTCATTTGGGTCCACGGTATCTCCGCCAGACAGCATACCCGTCCCCGGCTTCCCTCTTTGCACACACATGCTTGACTATGACCTCAGAGCAGTCCTCGCAATTCACCCTGCAGCACCAGTGGAACTTGCAGTTGCAGCTGCTCACCACCTCCGTGCGCCTCTCTTCCACTCTCAGGCCGCACTCGTGGCACAGCCGGCGGCAGCTCCGGCGCTCCCACTGGGTCAGCCCGGCTCCGTGTTGCAGACACTCCCTGCCCTCCGTGCCGTGGAGCCCCACGCTGGCGTTCCTCCTACAGTAGTCGGGCGAGTCCTCCAGGTAGATGAGCTCCGTCTGGGCCACACCGCCAAACGCGTCCACGATGGCTCCCCGGCTGTCGGCGCTGTTTCCGGCCCTCACGCGCCTCTTGTCGGTGTCCAGCTTTTGCGCCTGGGTGTATTTGATCTTCAAGTAATTGCCGATTTCTCTCAAGTCGGACAACTGCGTCCAGCACGTTTGCAGGCTGCAGCTCTCTGACATGCCGTGGCACCTGCAGATGCGTTTCGTCGTTGCCTTCACGGCCTGTGGGAAAATAGAGTTGATCGGCGCGTCTACCTTAAATTGGAAATATTCGCTTAAACAGGACGTACTTGCCGTCCTGCCGCGTTGTTGTGCAGATTTACTGCGGCTCTTGAGTCCTGGCCTGTCTCCTGTGTATCCACGTACTGTTTGGAAATCTTTTCACCAAAATCCAAGTTGTCACTGCAGCCACCCCATAACCAACCCCGGCCACCTGCTTGCAGAGAAATCAAGTTAAAATTCAAAGCACTGATTTTACCACTATTTTAGATCACATTTCGTGGACCTCACCAGTTTTCCCATTATTGGAGACATCGCAGCCACAGTTTTCAAGGTCTCCCAGGCTGCAGTTCCTGGTCAGAGTGTACATGACTCCAGCAGCACTGATGGCATGGACGAAAGATGTTTCTCTGGTGGCTAAATAAATAGACATGGTTACAATACCAGCAACTCGACTGCATGTCGAAATTAGCCAGAAATTGTAAGATGAGATCAGACACTGAATAGTTGCACTTTTGCATCCTTTATCGTCAAGAATTTTGAAAAGCATCTGGGGAATAACTACAGCCTACCTCTTCTCAGACCTTTGGGATGGGTTTCGCTGTCAGGGCAGTTCCATCTGTCCCACGCAAACTGGTGTTTGCACTCCTCAATTCCATTCTGCGTGCCCACCTGCACGCTTTTTGCATAGGTGAGGTAGGCCTGTCAAAGACACCATTTTGTTCATGAAGTGTTCCTGAAATAACAATTAAAGCTGTACATTTTTGTTTACCTTTGGTCCCGTCATTAGGAAGTTACTGGCCACCCTGAGAGAGAAAATAAAGAAATTACTTTGCCCGCCCTTTTCCCGTTAACACTTTTGTAAATAAGAATCACACAATATGATGTCTTACCAGGCGTGACCCAGGTCCAGTTTTAGATGGAGAAACAGAATCCAAAAAATTAAATGGGCCATTTTCATTTGCAGCATAATCCTATAGGAGATTTGGATCCGCGTGCCGCAAATTTTCACTTTATTCCAACAAGGAACACATGGAAGACTTCTTCTTTGTTCCTCTGGGCCCGGGGAAGCTGATTGGGTGTCTGGATCAGGAAACGCCTTTATGCGCACTTCAAAAGGGTGACCCACTCTTGCCCGAGGCTGCAGGACACCAGGACACCAATATACAAACGGTGGAATCAAAATGTAACATCTGACAAAAAGTGACTGAGTGTTGCATATTGCAGAAGATATTTATTATACAAAAATTTATAATTTATTACAACAACTTAAAAACCAAACGTGGGTTCCCAAATTCTGCGTGAAGCTGTTGCAGAGTCTGGGTTTTTAATAAAATGTTTTAAATATAAATTTCGATCAAAAATGGAGAAAGTGCAATAACAGGCGTCTGCTTATCTCTCAGTTCCGAGTCCAAATAATATATCCATTATGCAAAAAGTTGCTGAGAAATCCATGATGCTTGAGTAATCACATGTTCATGGGTAAATGGCAGTCACTGTCGGCGCGTCACGAGTTTGCGCTTGGTTTTATTGTGCTGTTTCCTTACACCGTCTTTACCCGCGCAGTAGTATTTAGTGACAACCTGCGTGCATTTTTCACACTTGACTGTGCAGCACCAGTGAAATTTGCAGTTGCAGCTGCTGACCACCTCAGTGCGTCTCTTCACCACTCTGAGGCCGCATTCGTAGCACAGCCGGCGGCAGCTCCTCCTCTCCCTCTGGGAGTTCCTGACGCCCTTCAGGCACTCCCGCCCCTCTGTGCCTTGCAGTCCCAGGCTCAGGTTCTTGATACAGTAATTTGGGGAATCCTCCAGATAGACGAGCTCCGCTTTGGAGATGCTCCTAAAGGCGTGCGCTATGGCTCTCCTGCTGTCCGCGCTGTTGCCCGCTCTCATTGGCTTCTTGTCCATCTCCAGCTTCCTGGCGTGCTGGTGCTTCATCCACAGGTAGTTCCCCACCTCCCTGAAGTCGGCCAGCTGCATCCAGCAGGTTTGGATGCTGCAACTTCCAGACACCCCGTGACATTTGCAGGCTCTCCTCATGGTTGCTTTGACCGCCTGTCAACAGAAACAGAGTATTGACGTGGATTACGCACAATCTCGAATCTTTGTATGTGTATAAACGCCAAATTTCAAACTATCTCAGTAAAGCTTACCAGTCTTCCCGCCTCGTTGTTATGGAGGTTGACCGCTGCTCGTGCATCATGCCCACCTTCCAGGGCATCCACAAACTGTCGGGAGATCTTTTCTCCGAATGCTATGTTGTCACTACAACCTCCCCAAATCCATCCTCTGCCTCCTAAAGCCACAAACATAAACAAACAGATTATTATGTCAAGTACATGTTTTTTTAATTACTATTGTTTAATGATAAACAGATACTAATATATTCGAACCTGTCTGGCCAACCCTTGAGTCATCGCAGCCGCAGCTCTCAAAGTCCCCCAAACTACAGTTCTTGGTGAGCGTGTACATCACTCCAGCAGCGCTGATGGCGTGCACAAACGAGGTCTCTCTTGTGGCTGCAATATGTGATAGACGAAGGTCAGTTAAGAGATTTCACTTGGATACGTAAATCGGTTTCATAAATGCGTAAAAGCTCAAAGTACGTGGCCAGTACGCACAAGATGTTGTGAGCGCACACCCACCAAATTCAAATATAAACGATTTCTTTCCGATATATACATTTCAATCAGTTATAAGTGCGGGTGGATATTATGAGACTTACCAATTCGGAGGCTGTTAAGTGTGGATAGCTTAGGTGTGCTTTCTGGACAGTTCCACTTCTCCCAAGCGAATTGGTGTTTGCACTCTCGTATTCCTCTCTGTGCGCCCATCTGCACACTGCTGGCGTAGGTAAGAAACGCCTTGAGGGAGAGAAATAAAAAAAAATGTTTTTTTTTTGTTTTGTTTTTTTCAGTCATTCCCAACAAAAAATTTTAAATATTCCCAAAACAGAATTACAGTTTTTTTGTACAAGAGACACCTGTGTAATTACCTTTGGACCAGTCATGAGAAAATTATTCACTGTCCTGTGGGGAGAAAACAAATAAACACATTAATGCATGAGATTCGAAAAGCTAATAAAACATGTAAAAAATGAACCAAAAATACTGGACTTACCAAGTGGAAGCAAGCTGAAAGAGACAGAGCGTGGACAAGGCCAGGGCTGAGAGGATATCCAGCTGCGCCATGGCAGATCTTTTGCTTGTGTTCCAAATGTATGTACCGGGAGGAAATAAAGACAGCTAATGGTGCTGCGTCCTTGCTCTGTCTGTACTTATATGCTCCTACGCGGCTGATTGAAAGATTTGTCCTGCAGGTAACGTCTCGCTGTGAAAATGGGTCAATGACGAGCTGAGTTACCGCGTCCCATTGACAAAGAGGAGCCGTCGGCGCATGACTTGCACTTCAAAGAAGTTGCGCAGACTGTTAAACAGCCCCTCATTCACCTGTCGCTCCCAGGCTCCGATCCTTATATGCTTTTCCCACGAATACAAGCTTATGGATGTAATTAAGTCAGAGCGCAAGTTCTCATGAATCGCTAAATGCAACTACAAATGCAAACATGACCACGTTATTTCAGGGCCGCAGCATTCTGAAACTGGAGCGTAGCATGGCATTAAATAAAAACATACCATGTTGAGCATCCCTCCCACCCCCACAAAAAAAAACCCCCCATAAAAAATAAAAAAAGAAACTGCCTATCATAATGATATTTGTTCATATTACTGAGACAGTACCGAGGCTTGCTGCGTTCATGGGTGTTTGGGAAATGGGACCTAAACCCTGGTATTGCAAAGCCGTAAAGCTTTTCAGACTGGACGCCATGTAGTCATTTAAATACCGCCTGACACTTTGGCGAAATTGACATGGTCGTGATAATAGGATAATAGATGTTTCCCTGTAGGAAACAACTCGGTGTGAAAAAAGTCTGGAATTTACAGGAGCATAAACATTTGTTTATTAACGTTAAAATGCTCCAGTGTGGTTATTTTACTGGACTTTATCCAGTAAAAAACTTTATCTAATTCGACCTTTTCTTTATATATATATATATATATATATATATATATATATATATATATATGTGTGTGTGTGTGTGTGTAACAACAACAAATTCGCATTTTCAATATGGATGGCTAATCCATTTAGTTGTCTTAATTGATCATTCTCCTCTTCATCCCGACAGTTTCTCCCATTCCGCAAACTTTTACTTAATGCGAGACATGTCTAAGCCAGTGATTAACGTTACACTTCTCCCATTAAATCTCTTCTAAAACACTCAAAATCCCTTAAAACAACAATCCACTCATCGCCCTGGACAATAGGGGAGGCGACTGGGACGGCCGAGGGCGAAGATAATCCTTTCTAATTAGATATCACCCACATTCATTTTCATGGAAGACTGAAACCAAGAGGCCTCCGTGATTTGCGCTTATCTAAGAGCGTTTAAGAGTTTAAATTAGACAATAATGACAGCAGACAATAGTTTGTTTGTTTTTTTTTTTTGCCTGTCTGTCTTGAGTGCTGAGTGGCTCAGAAACATCGAAACTATCAGCGAGAAATGAAGTGGCCGTCAAAAATGTTGTCACCCGTTTTCAGCCTTTTGTCGGGTTGTTCTCGAGGAGATCAGCCACAGCATTGCAGACATCAACATGCATAACTTAATTAATACAGTAGGGCTGTTATGGGGCTTAAAGGTATGCCAGTGTTTCTTGAATACACGTTAAAGATGTGATATTTTAACACATCTCGCGCCGCGTTGGTTTATGCTTTGGGGAGCGAGGTGAGAGAACTGGAGCAATAAAGGCCCAGAAGGTGACAGTTCTGACAGGCCGAGTTTAGGTGACAGGAGTGGAGACGCCATCCCGGAGATGTGGGGGTGGTGGGCGGTCATGGCAGGTGATCTTTAACTAAATGACCCTGTGTAATGGCTAGATTTGCTATAATTGAATTTTGGAGTAGGCTGTTTGCGTCTCATCATAAGATAATTATGAGTTTATAGATTTACTGGTGATTTTATCAACCCTGATCGACTTCAATCAGTGTAATCGCGATGCTTCTTACCGTTCAGCTATCAAGGCTTTTCAGTTCGCTGTTCTCATCCTCATCGCTTTCCATGGGATTATTATTATTATTATTATTATTATTATTATTATTATTATTATTATTATTATTATTATTATTATTATTATTATTATTACTATTATTATTATTATTATTATTACTATTATTACTATTATTACTATTATTGGTCACTAGTGACCAATAATTTAGTGTAATCTAAAAGAACATCAATAATTTTTTCATCTAATAACTTAATTTCCCCTTACATCCAATTGTGAATAGCATCCTTACAAGTACTTTTTCTGATGTTACTATTTCAGAAGACATGTCATGAGAATGTTTGTAACTTTGTAGAGCCGTAAGGCAACATGGAAGATAATTAGAAAACTGACTTCCTCAACTTGGAAAAATATTTTAGTTTGTCTTGCATCTTGGTGACATTTGTTGTAATGTGGCACTATATAAATAGAACAGAATGGAATTGAACTGTTTTCACGTCAGTGTACATTATTCATAAACACTTGAAAAGTTGAACTTTTTGAGCAGACAGTTCCACTTTCAAATCTGTAAACATACCTTTCTGCAAGGACTCAGGAGCATTTTTTAAAAACCATTGTTACTGGAAGCAATTTGTCATTGCACCTTTATATTTAGAAATTATTCATGCCTTCTCACCCTTTGTAGGTTGGAGTCTGCTTAGTGTCAACTGAGGAAAAATATAAAAGCAATCTGTTTAGTGAAAGCATATACTGTATATGTGTGTAGTAGTATTGGATGTGAACTTGCACCCTGCAAACGTAACAGGTAGATCTGCAATAGATAGGTGTTTGAGAAAGCTCTTGCTTACTTCAGTAAGACAACACTCAACTCGATATTTTAAAAGATCGTGACTCAGGAGATTTTGAATGATACACTAATGCCAGTTCATTTCAGAGATCTTTAGGCAGCTTCGACTTTGTCATACTGTAATTCTGCTCACCATAAGCTTCATAATATAAACCCAGAGTGTTTATAAATGTCAAAGGGATTTGGAATTTGGCCAATCCCGCCATATATTAGTTTAAAACTATCACATCTCTTCAGTATTTCAGTAGTTTTTTAGGTCATAATTAATATTATCCACTTGATTTATGTACCGTCATGTGAAATAGGAAGCATTAATATTTCACATTAATGCTTCATGTGAAATATGAAGCATTAAAAAAATAGCGTTTTTAAAAAAAAAATAATCTAATGAAATCATAAACATTTTTTAATTAAACTCTCATTGTTTATGGCAGAGGGATCTTTAGGGTAAACTCATGTTGAGCGTTTTGTCCAAGCTTATGGGGTCACTTTGTGTAATATTCACAAAGTGACCCCATCAGATTTCTCACACACAACTACTTTTTAAAGTTTTACAAAAAACATTTTGCAGAACCTTTTAAATTAGCCAAAGCAACCTCTTATCTCAGTGTTGTTCTGTATCTTCAGTGATTAAATGCTTGTTGTGTCCATGTAATGCTCAGAATTCTGTCTGAATGTCTGTCAAAATGTGTCAAAGCATCATTTATATAATATAAATGATTATATTTCCACAAATTTACCAATTAAGAACAGTTTTCCTTTAAGTGAACCAACATTAAGTCACTGTCAGTATTATGCAATAAACATCCAATGTACTAAGCTTTAAGCAAGAACCTCCAACTGGAAGGAACTTCTCTAGCCAAAAGAACTGCGTTTGGGTTGAGATTAAACCTTCTGATGAGATAACATTAGGGAGTCGCAAAACTAAAGTTTAAATTGTTCTGTTTGAGTAAATCCTATCCTGGACCCACAAAATTAGGATAGGTGAAAAACTGACATGTCTAAAAAGTTAGAAACTTTGAAGTACGTGGAGTTCACACCCAAACTCCCCCAAACCCTTAGCGGAAAAGGAATTATACACTATAATTCTCTTAACTACTGAGAGAGCAGTGAACTTGTGATAAATGTTTGACTCTTACTTAAATAGTGCATCAGACTTTTGTTTCTTATTTAGAAAATATTCTCATTTTCCAATGTAGCAGCAGTGTATAATTAGCATTAGCATCTTTGGTTTTCCTTTTATGTTTTTTGTTTCTGTTACTGAAAGAAATCATTAGAAAATAGGGCTTATTGTCATTACTAACATGATTCTTTATAAATTTTTATTTGGTTGATGGAATAAGTCTTAATTTTGAAATGTAAACAAAAATATTGCTGCTTCTGTAAATGTACAATAGCAATTTTCCACCAGGGAGGGCTACATATTTGATAGATTGTGAAATCAATTGTGATTTATGTAAATTGATATTCTGTAAAGTAGAATACTCAATCACCACAGTCGTATAGTATAAATATAGACCAACACTGACACAAATTAGAGATGAAAAAGCACAAAACACACTGTGTCCATGTCTTCATGTTTATTACATAAAGAAAAGTAAAAAGTTTGTTAAGAAAAAAGCCCACATGAGTTGACTTCAGTTGCCCCTGTGTCCACAGACAAACCCCACCCCCAATGCAACTTTCCAGCCTGAATGCCTGCCTCTCTCCCTGTGCTACATCACTTCACCCCACCCTAGTTTGGCAATACTGGAGACATGTTAGCTTCAAGCTAACAGCACAAGACAGGCACCCAGGCTGACGTTTTTTTTTTTTTTTGTGTGTGTGTGTGTGTGTGGGTGGGTGATTTGTAAGAGAGCCCCACATGTTAGGATGCCAAAATATCTTGTTAGCACCCCAGGGAGCTCAGAGAGCACCCTTTTCTGAAGACAATGTAGGTGATTCAAATACTGGGATAATCAAAAGAAAGTGCTTTATTTTCTGTGGCATCTCAGCTCCTTTTCTTCATGTGCTCAAGTCAAGGTGTGGCATCGCCTTTCCTCTCCTGCTCAATGGCTGCAAAAGAAGAGAAAACAAAAAGATGCTGCTGGTTTAAGCTTGCATTGCAGTGAACCTGTGAGTGGGTGCAGCTGTTTGGGTTTGCTGATACTGCAGCCGTTTGTTTCGCTGCTCTCTTTGCTGAGTATGTGTGAAGGTGATAATGGGAGATTCTGGCAGAGGGGGCGAAAAAAAAAAATTGCCGCAGAGGACGCACTCACTCTCTTTGGTGGGAAGAGGGTTCTTCTCTTTTGTCTCCGTCTTCTTCAGCTTTGTCTTGTCGAAGCGAGCGATCTCGGTCATGTCTGGCTTGTCCGACATTTTGGCTGTGAAAGACGAGACGTGAAACTCAGTGCGCCGTTTTGACCTTTCATGTCAGGCATCGTATTGACTGTGCGTCGTGGCTCGATGTATACCATTTAAGACAAATGAAAATCCATAATGAGGCCTATCAGCTGTTTCGGTCAGTGCATGCACATAAAGGGAGTGGCTACAACATGTGCTGCTCAGACAAGTGGTTGCCTCCCACACATGCTTAGTCTACATACATGTCTGCTTCTCTCAGATGCTTTTGTGGCTAACATGTGCCTCTTTTACCCAGCTGTCTCTTCTCTCTTTTGTGTCTGTTTTTCTTCCCTCACGGAGGCTTTCCTCTTTGTTCTCGTTGCATCCTCCCTTAATTTGTCTGTCTCTTTTTTTTTCTTCTGATTCTGCTCTTGTAGCCTCATGGATGCAGCCCATAATCAGCCCACAGACTCCACTGCAGTAGAGACCTACAGCCTCAGGTCTAACTGGTCTGGTCTTTTCACTGTCCTGATCCCAATATGTCTGACTGAACTGTCAAGTATATTTTTTTAAGCCTATATGTTTGAGGATCTTCGAAAGCAGAATAAGCTTCCGTAAGGTGATTCTTACTATTGTGGATTTCAATGGGGCCTAAAAGGTTCTGCTTGATGCTGTGCTAGGCTTCCTGAGCAAAATGCAACATTTTTAAAAACATATTTTTTATGATCAAAGAAACTTTCAATCTTTCACTTGAATACTTAAGAATCTGTATCAATTTGCGTCACATATCAGTCAAATTTGACTCTATTTTACGACTGTTATAAACCTCAACATACCAGCAATAATGCTGTTTGTCACCACCACAATTCTCATCAACCTCATCTTTCACATTATTTCCCTGCTGCCATTAGCAACCACCTTCTACCCATCCAGCCACACCCCAGTCCTTTGTCTGACTCCTGGCAGACCAGAGCCACCGTCAGTCCCAGAAACAAAGCCGATCGGAGGAGAGAAGAAGCAGAGATCAGTCTTTCTTACCGATGATCCACACGGCAGGTGGGCTAAAATCCTAGGCTGAAGGCTGCGGGGAGGGTCAGAGATGCAGAGATGCAGAAGTGAGAGCGGTACGGAAGCTGAGTCAAGCTGCCGGTGTGTGCGCGCCTCGCTGCATCCAGGGTCTAGGTATAAGAAGGAGGGAGGGGGGAGGAGAGAGTGACTGAACTTGGTCAGCCTTCTTCTGTCATTAATATTAATGCTCTTAAGGGGAAAGACATGAGAAAGAAACCACTGACAGAAGACAGCTACTAAATGGAGATTTTCTGAGATCAGCAACTATTATTATTCTGGATATAATCCATATCATATCTTTGATACAGTTCCCGCTGAAAATTAAATGATCTGAAGGGGTTTTATTTACCTCTTTTTGTGAATCATTGTGTTGCAGCTATAATTCTATAGCTATATTATGTTAGTAAATGCTCAATATAATTATTATTTTATCTCTTGATTAATAATATCAAGAGATATTATTATCTTTTGATAATAATATCAAGAGATATTATTCATATTTGAATAGTTTCAAATATGAAACTATTTTTAAAAGTAATACTTTTAACATTTTAGGGGGGGAAAAAACTTTCTTTTCTTGCAGAGAACTTAATAAGTCTATTGATTAATATTTTAATTGATTAATATTTTAGTTATTTCATGATTACAAAAGAACATTTACAACAAACTGTGTGTGACAAAGACAATAGGAGGCCCTATACAGAATTACATATAGTGCTATTCCAATAAATATCACTCACCAGAGCTAAGATAATATCTGAACTGTGATCAAGTTAAAATAGTTTGATTTGATCTTGCTATTCTCAGAGAACTGTCTTAATTGTCAAATGTTTCTATTGTAGGAATGATCCTAAAGCCACAGCTCTTCCTCTGACTCATTGATCAGCTCCTGCCTCATGTGTCAGCTTCTCTCCTGGAACAACATGATGCTGCCAATAGGAGACTAGAGTACAGGAGTTTAGTAAGAAAGAACCCATTGATGAGCTTCGCCACATCAGAACAGATCAGCCCTGAGATGCCATACATGTTTTTGTTGACATCATTTGCTTTGGTACATCAATCTATCAGTGTGTAATAGCACAGGGAAACTTCAGCGAGGCGCTCTTTCTGGCTCTGTTGGGTCAGTTCTGGAGCTAAATATTTGTAGGTTCAGGTAGTTCCAAGATTTTCACCTCTTCCTCACCTCTCCCTTTTTTTGTTTTAGAGAAATTTGCCTGCAAAGAATAAGCTATTTCATTAGCTTGGACAGCTAATCCCTTAAGCTGACTTTGGTTGTTGGAAAAACAAAAGAACATTAAAATACATATTTCAGTGCATAATAGCAGCCTCTCGGAATCATTTAATCCAAATGTCTGAGGATTGTATTTATACATTTTTATTTATATATTAAAATGTAAGTTCTTGTAGGTGTGTGTTTTGCAAAATTCAAATAATTTCTTAAAAACCATACACTTATAAATGAATTCATCAGATTAATATATGTCGGTTCGTCTGCCTCATTTTATTAGTTTTGTGTTTTTCTATTAAGCGTTTCTTGATCACATCACACACTAGTAAAACCCTGATGTGAGGAGCTCACTGTGCTCTGCTTACACCACTGAACCTCTTTAGCCTTTAATCTTTCCCGAGGTCTGGTTACAGCATGCTGACCGCTGAGAAAATGTGGCTCAGAAAAGACTGCTCATCTCACAACAGCATGAGTCAACATGACCTCAGGCACTCAGAAATGATCAAAAAGTTAATATAAAACTCCCTCCTCTCACCTCATGCTCCACCCACACGTCCCCAGCCACTGACTACTAAAGAGTTTCATCCATTTAAAGTATTATCAGTAACAGCTATTCAGTGTTACATTGGAGGGGTTTTATATATATATTCTTA
>CAEFZX010010776.1:0-14666 GCA_903066825.1 Alfaro cultratus
GTGACTTTATATTCAACAATGAGGACATTTACCACTTTAAAGATCTTGATTCTTAAAACAAGTTGAACAGAGAGAGGACCTTTATGAAGCAGAGCTATTAAGTATATCTAAAAAAAGCTTAAACTATTGTGTCTCATTGTTTTGGTTCATCTATGAATAGTTTTTATAAAAGCTGCCAGTCTGGTTTTCATTTGCTTTATTTTTATTTCTCCCAGAAAATACTCTGACATTCCTTTTTTTAGCTGTAAGAGCAGCCATGACATTTCATATTTGTTGCCATGACATCCATCTTATGTTGTACTTTTAGTACTTTTTAAACACGGCAAACATTTGTGTTATAATCCCAATTTAAAAGGCATTAATATTTGTGATAAAGTCTTACATTTCCAGAAGAGAAGAGCCTCGTCTCTTGGGTTCAGTTGATTCATCTTTAGATTCCTCAGTTCTCTCAGCAAACATGGACACACAAGTTAGTTGATCTGGTTCTGGTGTCTCCTGACCCATTTGGCTTCAAAACAGTATGAAGATTTATTAATTAGATTTAAAAGTTAAAGGCAGTTCAAATCTATGTCACACATAAATTTGAAATTCATTATTTTAACTGCTGGCAAAAGTCCATAGCAGCTACATTGTCCTCTCAAGGGTTGACTTTTATAAATCTGGTTTCACAAATAGTTTCAATTATTACTTGATCCACAACTTAAAAATCCACTAATAAATTACTGTCTCACTCTTTATTTCCAGTGGGTTCTCTTTCCTTGAATTCAATTGCTTCGTCTTTACTTTTATGTTTTTCCTTGGAAGATCCTGGTCCGTCCTGCTTCATTTGGCTTAAAACAAAGTCAACATCAAATTTAGCTTTTACAATTTTTGTTTTCATGTGAAATATGTTTTTAACCAATTATTTCAGAGTATTCTTTGGTAAATTCTTAGATTTTATTAGAAGAGGAGATCAGATGATTTTGGTCTCTTCTTTGAATTCAACTCAATATTAAGATTTATTAATAACTAAAGGTAGTTCAAATTTATTTCACAAATCAATTCAAAAGTCATTGTTTTAGCTGCTGGTCAAAGTTGATAGTAACAACATGGTCCTCACACAGGTTGAGTTAGATAAAGATGGTCTCAAACCATTTAGATGTATATATTGTATCATATACCATATGAATATTTACATATAATTTTAATACTTTTTCCCCAAATAAAATGTCAAACGCATACCACTTAATACATTTCCTTTAAAATTAATCTCACGTTTTATCTTCAGTGGATCCTCCTTTATTGAATTCAATTGGTTCATTTTCCATAGACACAGGTTTTCCCTGGGAAGATTCTTGTCGGTTCTGCTTCATTTGGCTTCAAGACAAAGTGCACATCAAAATTAGCTGTTACAATTTTTGGTTTGAATTTAAAATGTGTTTTAAATTCAAGCATATTTAATCAATTATCTCTGAGTATGGCTCGGCAAAATCTTATATTTTATTGATTTTAGTGATTCTCGTCTCTTTTGAGCCTTTTGGATTCAACCCAATGTTAAGATATATTGGTTTAGTTTCAAAACTAAAGGTAGTTGAAATTTATTCACCAAGGTCAAAATTTACCAATTTAACTGCTGGTCAAAGTTCATAGCAACAACTTGGATCTCTACACACAGGTTGACATAGATGAATCTGTTCTCTGAAAAGCCATTTGACAACACAAACTAATAATCACAAACCATTTAAATTAAAACTCGTTCCACACAAAATGTCAAATGATTGACTACCACTTAAAAGAAATTTCTTTTCCCAGGGACCTCCTTTCTTGAACTCAATTAGCTCAACTTTAGAGCAGCAAAGGTTTCGTTTTAATGTAAAAAAATATTTAAATCAATATTCTTCTGAGTATAGGATAGTAAAATCTTAAGAGGCGATCAGGTGATTCTGGTCTCCGCTGGTCCATTTGGCTTCAACATGGCATAACATAAAACTGGTCAATGAAAGTTTTAGTTTTGAGTTTAATCTTTTTGACAAACCAGTGCACTTTCCACTAGCTGAGTAAAATCTTATAACAGTTAAGAAATCTTACATTTGACTTTCAGACGAGACATTGCTGAAATAAATCGGTTCAGTTTTAGACCTTTCAGTGGCCATGGAGACACAGCTTGAATCAGTTGACTCTGGTCTTTCTTGTTCCATTTGGCTTCAATACAAAATGAACAGATAACATTTATGTTAGATCAGAACTAAGAGCTGAAGAGCCATCAGTAAAAGACAAAATTCATATTCCTATTTTCTTACCTGTAATCTGTAGCCTGTTTGTTCATTTGTGCAGACAAAGCAGCTTTAGGGGAAAAATTGTTTTCCTCCATTTCTTCATTTGAAAGCATTTTACACCTTTGGAAATATCAGATAGGATGATTTATCATTTTAAAAATAAAAATAAATTAATTAAAAATAAACAGTTTAAGCAGTTAAGGATTCCTACCTGTAAAGGTTTAATCTCCATCAGAACGATAAACCAGTGTAAAACACACCATCGTTTCTCTGAAGAGTGAGTGAGTCGGATTTGTTGTCTCTCTGGTTAAACCAGTGAGTCACGTGGATTATTACCTGTTTGTGTCTGATGACAGGAAACAATGTCAACGTAATTTGAATCTTGACAGTTACTGACTGGAGCAAAACCAGTTACCAGTAAATGGTAGGTTTGAGAACTGGTTGTTCCTGGTTCCTTTTTGAACTTGCTAACAATTTTTCTCCATCTGATGGTGACAATTTGGGTCAAAGTTGATCCAACAGAGTGTTTTAACAATGCAATGAATCAAAACACTCCTTAATGCTGGTTTTGGAATAGATAAATCAACTTTGCTTAAAAACATTGTGAAAGGAAGGAAACAAACATTCATTCAGACAGAAAGACGAGTCATTAAATATTCAGCCAGGATGATTCCAGAATCTGGCAAAAATCCTGCCATCAAGTTGAAACTCACTAATTAACATTTATTTAACTATAAGTGGGGACATATATAAAGTCATTACTTAATAAATTAGAATGTCATTAAAAAGTTTATTTGTTTCAGTAACTTACTAACTGAAACATTATATAGGGTAATTACACAGTTATTAATGTTTTCAATCCTTTATTTCTATTAATTATGATGATCTTCTGCTTACAGCTGATGGAAACAAAACATTTAGGATTAGAAAATTACATCAAACTAATAACAAAACAGTATATTAAATGTAAAAAAAAATAATTATATAAATATATACATTTTACATAAATCAGGGCTTACACAGAAGTTATGTTGTGTAAAATCATTCTGCCATACAAAATGGCAGAATGATTAATCAGCAAAAGTACAAACTTAATGTGACATTTATTCCCATGATGAGTGCATTTAAATTTCTACCAGAACTTTTTCCAGATTACAATGAAAGCGGAGAATTTATGGAAATTTTGATCTTGAAGAGAGAGTTATTTCACCTGATGATTTTGTTTTTATGTTTTATCTGTAATCTGTGGCCATTTTATTACATTCATTGCCTCTTCCTTGTGATTTTTGTCTAAAAATTGGCAGCTAAATGCTAATTCACATTTACATTCTTACATTTATTAATTATTAGATAATTAATACACCAATCTGCTTTGTTTCAATAAGTTTCAGCATTATTTCCCATTATCATTATCTAGGGTCTGACTATTCATACATCACATATTTGCATCTTCTGTACTGAATGCACATACATAATGCAGTATGTAACTTCATGATTCATTTATTATGACATAAGTTAAAGACTGCTGTTGAGTGTCTAAAAATGATTAATGGCTTCTGGAGGATCATCAACATGAGATTGGGGCAATTTTGATTTTGAGATACTAAGCAGGTTTTAGCAAATTCTGTAAATAGTTTGAAATCTCTATTGATTATATGTTTTTATGATCATTCTCTGTTTTATTTACTCTTTTCTTTTCCAATCATGTTCAAAGTAAACAATAAACTAAACTAAATACTGTTCATTTATGAGGACATTACTGCCACCTACTGGTCGATCTGCGTCACTGCCTCTTCACTCCAAGTGACGCACAAGCAGGTGACGGATCAGATGACGGTCACGTGGCTCAGTCAGCTGATGCTAACTCTTAGCAGGACTGACGTTTCCCCCGCGGCAGCGACGGTCTGACGGTCGGCCAGGATGCCTTTCTCCGAGCTGTATTTTAACGTGGATAACGGCTACCTGGAGGGCCTGGTCAGGGGCTTCAAAGCTGGAATACTGTCTCAGGGCGATTATTTAAACCTGGTTCAATGCGAGACTCTGGAAGGTGAGATAAAGGAGACCGAAGCTAACGGCTAAAAGCTAGCATCAGCTGTCATCAGCTCTCTGAGGAAATTAAGGCTTTTAACTGCAAACATGCAACTTGCAGAACCCAGTTGTTACTTATAATAGTCGATAAGCATCAAATGATATTAATAATGTGTACTGAAAATGTAAAACGATTGAGGAACTTCCCGTTCGTCGATGCTAGTTAGCATCTCTTATGTTAGCTGGCGAGTCAGTAAATATAGGAAATTGTTCCCGAGATTATTGGGCTTTTTAGAGGAAGTGAGGCAGATTTTTCTCCACTTCCTTTACTGTGTTTTTGTTAATATTATAAATTAATCCCTGTTAAAGCTTACATTCATTTATTCAGCTTTTATTTACAATATTACAGTTTCTAAAATTATTTCTTCGATTTAATTCCCAACCACAGTAGATTTATTAATTGAATTATATATGAATTAAATGATGGAGAATGACTATACCTTTATGCAGTTATGTCGGTAGGAATTAAAAATAAGATTGTGGATACATTATGCACTGTAATTTTAACAAATACTAATCATAAGAAGTCATAAAGATGCTTCTTAATCCAGGAAGGTTCCCCCCTCAATCTGTTGGTAGCAAATTTCAAAATGAGGTCAAGCCAAATATTTTTAATATATTTGGTATGACCTCTTTATTTTTAAAATAAGGACAACAGTTTTTTACCCATTGCTGATTGTTTTTGCATCCTTGTGTTTCTTATTGTGCTTTGCACGAGAAACCTTGAAATTGGATTCATCTCAACACTTGTTGCATTTAATTTGTATTATTGTTATTAAAGTTTATTTTATTTTGGCAGATTTTTTTCTGTCTTTTCAAATCTGTTTTATTTTCAAACTACAACTAGTTTCATATGTGATTTTTGGTTGTCAGAAGCATAAAAACATTTATTTTCAAGCAATTAAAGCCTAAAATCTTCCACTTAAGAATCTTTGTATTGCCAGCAATGAAGGGTAAAATTCATAATAAAATGTGTTTATAGAACTTTATAAAATGGAAAATACAATAAAATATGACAAAAACTTCAGTATTGTACAAGAATGTAGGATTTGGAAGAATGTAGGATTAATATAGATAAGTCACATTTTGAAAAATATCAAACATAATTTCGTTTCACTTTTCATTTTACAAGTAGAGAAGCTTGAAAAGTACTTGAGATTTTCCTGAAGTCAGACTTTCTTTTGCTCTGAATAGGTTTGTATTAACATGACCTTATTAATTACCTAAACGTTTTCATGTAAGCACATTCTGGTCCCTCCCAGTAAATGTTAATCTCCATATTCTGTCTTTGTTCTCCCTGCAGACCTGAAGCTCCATCTGCAGAGCACCGACTACGGCAGCTTCCTGGCTAACGAGGCGTCTCCGCTCACCGTGTCGGTCATCGACGACAAGCTGAAGGAGAAGATGGTGGTGGAGTTTCGCCACATGAGGAACCAGTCGTACGAACCTCTGGCCAGTTTTATGGATTTCATCACGTAAGTGGAAATGCGCCTCTCACTGTTTCCTGCCTCACATTATAATCGAGTTTCAAATTCAAAATGACTTTATTAATCCCAAAGGGAAATTAAGTGTTGTTAATTAAATTTATGACTAAATTTAATTTAAATTAAAGTTCTGTTTAAGGTAGATTGAAAAGCAATCCTCAGCACTCTGGAAACATTTGTTTTGAGTTTAATTTAAACATACTGATACATTTAAAACACATTCAAAAATTAATGCAAATAATGATTACTTTAATTATTGATTATTGGGATGATTAATTGGATATAAAATTTGGTACATTCTGCAGATTTTTCACTGAAGCTTTTTCATACAATGTTAGAAATACATTAAAAGATGCAAACAAACAATTCAATCCTTTTTTAAATATGAAGATAAACATTTTATTTCCTAAAATGCAGCCACACATTATTCCTTTAGTGAATGCATCATCATTTGCATCAAGTGATGCATCTTTTCGCGTCAACATGTGAAAATCTAAAGTACTTTCTGCTTGACTTAACATCAATACAATGTAGAGCTGATCTGTTGGTTTTTTTTTTAAATGACCAATTAATAATTTGATACAGGCAACAGATTTTTTATTTTAAATGCAAAATGTACATATTTATGTACATCTTTGACTTAATAACTGCTCTGAGTGTTATTCTGTCAGCAAATGAGTTTTTGTGCATCTAAGCTCCAGTTAATTAATTAATTAATTAATTACTAATTTACTTGACTTCAGTAATCGATTAATCTGATTAATCGTTTGATTAAAGCTACATTTCTCGTGCTGTGCAGGTACAGCTACATGATTGATAACGTGATCCTGCTGATCACCGGCACGCTGCACCAGAGGGCCATCTCTGAGCTGGTCCCAAAGTGTCACCCGCTGGGCAGCTTCGAGCAGATGGAGGCGGTCAACATCGCTCAGACCCCCGCCGAGCTCTACAACGCCATCCTGGTGGACACGCCGCTGGGTATGTGAGGCGGCGTTAGCCCCTGACTGAAGGCAGGAACACAGACGAGTCTCATGTTGATGGACGTTGTTGTGTTTTTATCCAGCTGCCTTTTTCCAGGATTGTATATCTGAGCAGGATTTGGATGAAATGAACATTGAAATCATCCGTAACACTCTCTACAAGGTAAATCCTCTTGTAACACTGATGCTTTATTTATCATGCACTGAAAACGTTAGCTGTGTGAATAGACAAAATATAATTCCTGTGTTCCTAAAAGGTGTTTGTGTGTTTTCAGGCTTATCTGGAGGCTTTCTATAAGTTCTGCTCTAACCTGGGAGGAACCACTGCAGACACCATGTGTCCGATTCTGGAGGTCAGTGTTTTCTTTACAGAGTAATCCAACATCCAGATATTGGTAGTTCTGCCACTAGTAATAGAAAGTACAGAGTGTTTGGTTTCACTTTTGTTTTTTGTTCGGGTTTCTGCTGCAGTTTGAGGCTGACAGACGAGCTTTTATCATCACCATCAACTCCTTCGGCACAGAGCTGTCCAAAGAGGACCGAGCCAAACTCTTCCCGCACTGCGGCAAGCTTTACCCAGAAGGCCTGGCGCAGCTGGCCAGAGCCGACGACTACGAGCAGGTCAAGGCGGTCGCTGATTATTATCCTGTAAGTCCAGAAACCTTCAATATGTCATCATCTGTTTGTTAAATTCATAAAGAGATTCACACTGTGGGTCTTATTTTTCTTATCGAAGCAAAATCAACTCAAAGTCTGACTGGCGATGTAGGCAGACGACCCAAAAATGGTAGCACTACTTCAACCTACTCCAGTACTGAGTAACTGATCAAATTATCAATCATATAATATTTAAAACTTATAACATCAGATGCACCAAAATGTAAAGTTAAGTGGGAGGTTTGGTATTTAAAGGACTAAATGACAATAATTCATATAAATAACAAAAAAATATCAAAATCAAGCAAAATAAATATTTTCCAAATCAGATACTTTCAATCATTTTTTTTTTAAACTTTAACAGAAACTGCAGTGTGTGTGTCTGTGTTTGGTGAATTTTGATTAAAACATGTTAGTTTTTCATTCAGTGGGTAGAAAATCCAGAAATTTTAGACAAGTAAGAGTAGAAATACTTTATAGTAAAATTACCTAAAGTACAACGTAGTAAAAATACTCCTAAAAGTAAATTTCTTCAAACAAGTTACTCAAGGAAATGTACTTGAGTAAATGTAACTAGTTACTCTAGTTTTATATTTAACTTTTTTCTTGAAAAATAAATAACCTAACAAAGAATAAGGTGTGAATATATTCAGTTCATTTACATAATTACAAAATTAATTGGCAGTAAATAGATTACAGAGTAGTTCCACCAGGGGGCGCTGCCTCTCTCCACACACTTCCACCACATTTAATTTTTTTAATTTTTTTTTTTTTCATACATCTAAAGCAGTTTTTAATGTTTTTAATTTTATTTTCTCCTCAGTGTTTTTCCATATCTCTGCTTTACTTTTCATCCATTGATTATCAGAATATCCCAGTAAAAAAAACCTCAGATCTCCATCTGACTGTTTGTTTTTGATTTATTCCTCTTTTCAGGAATACAAGCTGCTGTTTGAAGGCGCTGGGAGCAACCCAGGAGATAAAACCCTGGAGGACCGCTTCTTTGAGCATGAGGTGAGTCACTCGATCCGAGAACTTCTCTGAGTCACAGTCATGGGACACGTTTCATTAAAGGCAGCTGGACGGCGTTTCGCTCGTAAACACGCTGTGATATGCAGCTCTTTCATAAATCAACGAAATAATCTGCCAGGTATATCATTCATAAATAGCAACATTTGATCTGAATCCAGAATGATAGGAATCAAATTTATCCAGAAATAATGTCTATTTAACACTAGATTTTTATCTAAGTAGTCATAAATAAAATTACTATTAATTACAGAAATGTGTCCCTGTTTCTTTTTGTTGCTTAAACACCAGAAATGGTCACATTTTCCAGTGAATAATGAGTGATTACGTAATGAATCCTAATGGTGGAAAAAAGTCGTATTATTTAGAGCGGTTACTATTTAACTCAATATTTTGTTGCATCGGTTCTGAGATCAACATTATTTTTCTGTTTCTTGGCTTCACTTTATGTGACATTGTAAGTTTATGCAGCTCTGTGTCAAATAGACTCTTTAATAAGAGTGATGGCTGCTGCACTGTCTGGTTTTTGAGGTCTGACACATTTTAAGATGAAAATATGTCTTTGTTGTAAGTGAGAAAGAAACATAGAAAGAAACACAGCTGGCTGAAATCAGCAGTGAACACGATTTTATAATAAAACAGAAGAAAACTCAAGTCACTCAGCAGTTTTTTGTGGGAATTTGTTAAAAGAATTTCAAATCTTTAACATTACATTAATTTTAGTGTATTTAAAACCTAAACTTGACTTTCCGGTTTAGGTTTTTCCAACTGCATTTGAAGCTTTCACACTGATAACTGGTTCAAACATCTTTGACTCGTTTAGTTTAGTCTAGTCAAATCCTGATGACCTGGATGGTCTCAGCATCTGGTTCTGATGGTTTGTGTTTCCAGTGTTTTTGTTTTGAAGATGTAAAATATTTACAGTCTTGAAAACAATCACAGCTCTGAAATATTTGTTCTGCTGTCGCTGAGACGATGACCTGCGGTCATTTTGGACCAAATGTTTACGGGCTTTGGTCCAGGTAGTCCTTTATTGTGTTGAAAACAAAAAACAAGAAAAAAGAAACTGCATCTTGATTCCTTCTGATGAAACAGAGACTAAAATGGCCCAGACCTCAAGTGTTTCCCTGGATTCAGAGGAAATGCTCCAATATCTGCATTATTATTCTCACAAACTGGGATCAACTTTTGATTCCTCATGTTACAAAGTTAAAGAAAATAAAAGTCTGAAAAATAATTGTAACCAAATCTGTTATAAAATCTGATGTTTGATGTAAAACAGAGGAAAACTTTTTTATTTCAGTGTCGAAATTCAGAATAAACCATAAAACTAAGCATTCTGCAGAATAATCAGCATATTATTACAGAGACTGTATGATTCATGTTCTTTATGGTTTTTCTTTTTGGTTCTGTTTTATTTTGTGTATTTAAAATGAAAGTCAAATTTGAATGTTTATTAATCTCTGACACAGTAAACTTTTATTATTATACCGTTGCTATTATTAAGTTTGTTGTCGTGGAAGGCCTACTGTTGCAGTATAATAAATTTTAGTTGTTTTTTACCGGACGTTTTCATTTCCTTGCTGTTTGTTCCCTGCAGGTGAAGCTGAACAAGCTGGCTTTCCTCAACCAGTTCCACTTCAGCGTCTTCTACGCCTACGTCAAGCTGAAGGAGCAGGAGTGCAGGAACATCGTGTGGATCGCAGAGTGCATCGCCCAGCGGCACCGCGCCAAAATCGACAACTACATCCCAATATTCTGAGCGCTCAGCTCCACGTTCCTCCCATCACCCGCCATTTCATCTGGTCTCAGTGTAAAACCTGGATCCGGAATTGGATCCGATACGTTCGTCTAGATGTAGGTTGGTTTTCTATACGGTGCATTTTCTGCTCTGCACTGAAAAAACACAAACTTTTACCAAGTAATTTAGTCTAGTTTCTAGTGCAACTGTCTTAGTTCACTTAAAATAAGACAAAACTAACTGAAAAGTAACTTTTTAGACTTGTTTTAAGTCAATAATTCCTTAATATTGATAAAAACGTTTTAGTTCCACTGGCAGATAAATTAACTTTTAAAATGGGGGAAAATGTTTTGTTTTCAGTGAAATAAATAATCTGCCAATGGAACAGTATTTTTTCATCAATATTAATAAATTATTGACTTAATACAAGTCTCTGTATCCTGTTAAAGAAGTTACTTTTGAGTTAGTTTTCTTATGTTATGTGTGATAAGATATTTGCTCCAGAAACTGGATTAAGTTGCTTGGTGAGGTTTAGTGTTTTTCAGTGTGAAGGAATCAGCCGAGGCGTTTTCTTCCTGTTTTGAACTCATTTGACTTTCAAACACGTCTGCGTGTGATTGTCTAAACCTTTCCGAGCTCGTTGTCCTCCCAGTCCTTCAGCCGCTTAAATAAACTCCAGACCAGATTTGCAATTTCTTAAAACCAGGATGTAGTTGGCACGCATCAGCTTTTGATTTTTCTTCCTCCAGCTTAGATAATCACAGGATGTGATTCTCACCTCCCATCTTATAACCTTATTTAAAATAAAACCCCAGAAATCTGTGCAGCTCACAGCAGGAAACATTCCTCTGCTCTGTCCGTACGTCAGAGCTCATATTTATTTCTGTTCTGGTGTTTGTCTGCATGTCTGGTCGTTTGTCTTCTCCCAACAAAATGACGAGTAAAACGAATGAATCTGATTATTATTGTTAAATATTAAAATAAGAGCTGAGCTGTCACGTTTCTGTACATGAACAAAGTGAATGCTTGTGGTTAAATGGAAAACGTTTAAACTATAAAAGATATATAGATATTTAAAGATGATTATATGGTTTTCTGTTCTCATGCTGTATAAAATTTGATTTCTTAATGTTTGTATCTGTTGTTGTGAAATGTGTATTAATAATGTGACAGTAATAAACAGTCTGAAGAAACGGATCTTTTTTCACTCATTCACATTACATCAACAAATTAAAAATGAAAGTATATCCCAGTGAAGTATTTTCAGTAACGTTTGTTCTGTATTTTACTTTCCAAAAAGTAAAAAACACAGATTTTCCTAATATTTCCCTCCTAAGCAGTGATATTCATCGATATTTCCAGTATTTCTTTGCGCATCATTAATTGCCATCTTAGGACTCAGCTTTTTTCAAACCAAAAGATCTAATTTAAAAATTATTTTGAGCCTCCAGAGAAAAAAATATTATTAAACTGTTTAGATACTTAGAACAGTATATCAGGGCCCTTGTAAATAAAACAAAGAAAAAAAAACCCATTTCTATCCAAAAACTTGGAGGCTATTAATCTGAGAAATGTTTTAGAAAAAACTAAGAAATTTCTGATCTCCAAAAGTGAAAAATGTGCAAGAAAAAAACTTTTAGATTAATCTCCAGAAATCTTTGTTTAAAGCACCAAAAGTTGATTCATATTAAAATTTCAGATTTTTTACTAACAAGCAAATTTCTGACTTTTCAAACTCCACAAATTTCCCTTTTTTATTTCTAGGAAATTTCTCAGATTAATCTCTGAATTTTAGGGTCTTTTCCCAAACCTTTAGACTTTTCAAGTTCAGAAATCTCCAAGTCTTTTCTATAAATGTACAAGATTAATCTCAAACGTTTTTCAGGGGTTTTTTTCTTGCAGGTTTCCAACTTTTGGAGCTCAGAAATGTCTTTGTTTTTTTCCTAGAAAATTTCTGAAATTAATCTCAAATTTCTGAGTTTTTTTGCTTGAAATTTTCTCGTTTTTTTCTTCCTGCTGCGGCTCTAATGCTCCACCGGAGAAAAAGATGCTAAAGTCCAAAGCAAAACTTAAGAGACTGTAGATCTAGAGATGTAGATTGGAAGTTTAACTTGAAGAAATTAGCTAAAACTTAATTTTATAATTTACGTTGATAAGAATGTGGTAAATGTTGGACTGTTATACTGTTTGACACTTTACGTGACCCAACTTTATTCTTGAATAATTTTAAAACATGTTTATGTTCAGTCAGACCAGGAAAGTTAAACAAGATAATTTGGTATTTGAATTCAAGGAATTTTCTTCAAATGTGTCAATAAATTCAAATAAACTCAATTCTTGTTTGAGTAAATGCTGTTAAATTCTCCTCATGGAGTTTTTCAATGGAAAAATAAAGTTTTATTTGACTTTTGCTACAACTAAACCACACAAACCAGAAGCTTTTCACTCAATCTAGATCACAAATTAAATGAACGTGATATAAAACATCCATCCTCAGGTTGAACCGTCCGTTCCGGACCGGCTGCTCTCTGTTAGACCTGATTGGGTCCAATCAGGCGGTTCTGCTCCAGCTGCTGAATCAACACGTTCCTCCTCTTCATCAGGGAGGAAGAACCGTGTGAAGCACGTCCAAGCATGACGTTCCAGCTGAAAACCGGAGGCCGGGTCTGTGGCCTGCACTGCTCTGTGGGTCTGACCGACTGGGACATGGACAAGGAGCTCAAACTGGCAACAACCACTGACCAAAACTGTAACGGTGAACATTTGTATTATTGTTTTAATAAACTGCAGCTGCTATGCAACCACTGACTGGAAACGGTGCAGATGAACATTTGACTGTTGATGCAACACAGAGAGGAATTTGGAGCTTGATTTGTCTTTTTTTGTGTGTAAAATGTAACTTATTCATATGTGTGTCAGTGAGGTTTGTCTACTCTGACAGAAGACAAAGTGAATGATCAACATTTGGCCCAGAGACCCTCTGCAAGGGCCTCCAGAAGAAAAGATGAGTTCATTTGGTACGATAAGACATCAGGTGAGTTCGCACAGAGAGAAACTTTGTCCAGTTGTTCGTTATGAATCTCTGAAGTAAAATAAGCTCAGAACAGAAGATTCATGTTGGGTTTCAGCTTCTGCACCACCAGCTATAAAAAATGAATGTTTTGTTTTAACTTTCTATCATTTTTCCCACTTTTGCCTCTGAGGAAAGTTGCAGATTTTTTTAATGCAATGTGTTGATCTTTTTTTCCTCTCCATCAGACACATTTGTGAAACCGAACCTGTGGCTGTTGGTGAATCCCAACATCGCCTGTCCGGTCCAGTATGTGCAGACGGACGCTGACCTCCAGCCTGAACCGGGTCGTGCCAACCAGCTGCTCCAGCTGGAGCCCGGGGCCACGGAGGGTCCGTCCACATCCGATCTGCAAACGCGTCCCCATGAGGAGGAACTGCTGCTTCCTGCTGCCTCCACAGCCAAACGCACAGTAACAAACTCTCACCTTACTCTTTGAGATAATCACTTTAAAAAAGAGGTTAGAGCACCGCATGTGGATTTTAGCATTTATCAAACGCATAGATGCATGAATTAGGGGTTTAGTTTTGAAGAAAATGGAAATAAATATATCCAAAAGATGCATGAAGAATTGAAGATTACCCATTTAAGTCCTGCACTGCAAAAACACAAAATCTTACTAAGTATTTTTGCTTTGCTTCAAAAAGTCTGAATCACACAGGAATCAACTTCAGATGAAAAAATAGATTTTAACTTAAGTCAGTTTGTTGATCTCATCTGTCACAAATAACATGCAATGCTGATGCCTGACCTTTTGTTTTAATTTAGCTTTTCACATATACTACACTGCAAAAACACAAAATCTTAACAAGTATTTCTGCTCTACATTCTAGTGGAAATATCTATAAGAAAAACTTTACATTTTGAGTAACATGTAGGAGCTTGTTTAAAATAAATAATTCCTTGATATTGATAAAAACGTATTATTGCCACTGGTAATTATTTCACTAATTACTAGAACATTGTCATAAATGTTAAGGAATTATTTCCTTATAATAAGCTATATAAGTTTTATCGGTTTAATTTAAAGTTCACTCAGGTATTTGAATTAAAAACTAGACAAAAATACTTGGTAAAAATGTTGTTTTTGAAATAGAGCGGCAAAATAAACTCTTTATCATGCAGTAAATATTTATCAGTTTCCTGTCCTTCATTCATGGTGGGATTTAATCTAATGTGGGATTTACATGTTCAGAAAATCTACCTTTAATTTATACTTGCATGTTTTGTTTTCTTGTGAGAGTCACAAAGTCAAATTTCTTAGGCGATCTGCACAATTAACATATTTTTGTGTGGTAAAGATGGAGCATCAGCTTGTTACCTTTTCTGTATCTTCTGCAAAAAGAGTAATTTCAGGCTGCA
>CAEFZX010010778.1:0-53575 GCA_903066825.1 Alfaro cultratus
GACTAGCGGACCACCATGTCACTGCACCGCTGCTTGACGTTTAAATATGCTGACTGGCATAAACAACCGACTGTTTGCAGATTCTTCTTCAGCCAACGCAACAGCAGACTCTTCGTTTAGAAGTCAAATAGGTTTTCCAAGCTGTTCCCCTTTATAAACAAATCTGGCCAACGATTAATTTCCTGATCCAGTAACTTCACAACAGGTGCACACAATGACAGGCCGATGATATGGAAATCCATTTTGTTGAAAGGGAAAGATATTGAAATTTATAATTTTTTTCATTTATCTCTTGAAAGGAAATGGCAGGATTCTTGTCTCCCTCATTCAAAGAAAATTAGGCAAAATTTGTCATCTGAAAAGTATTTCTTTCTAACAAAGGAAAACACTGACATCCTCAAACTAATTTAATTGGACCAGTCCAATTAAAATGGACAATATGAACAAATATGTATATATTTAAATTGTCTAAGAGATGCAGAGGATGCCTGACAGGTGTGAGAATGATTTCACTGCCATCATTCTAAAAGCACTTTCTCAACATGAAATCTTATTTATTTGTTCAACGTGAGCATTTATAGAATATGCTTCTTTCAAATGGAAAAAGTAAAAAGCATCTTTAGGCAGTTTTCTTTCTTGTATTATTTATTTAAATGAACAGAAAATAAAAAAAGCACAAAAAATCATAAAAACTTGTAAACATGTAATCATACAATCATAGTATTTTCCTGCTAAAATCTAAAATAATGCCAAATAACCATATATTATCAAACATATATGGTAGGACTTATACAAACTATTAATAGCTGAAAGAGTAATAACATTATAAAACATGTACTACTTGCTACAGATGTTTGGATCTTTAGAATTAAATAGTAAATCATGAATTGATAGTAAATATTTAGAAGCGTTAGATAAGTCCTGAACTGAATTATACATCTGTTATTTCATAAATGAAAAGATTAAAAACTCTTGGCGGCCCTCAAGTCTCCAGAACTGCTGCTGAGGGCCAGAAGTCGTAACATTTTTCATGCGGTTTTAAAACCTTAAACTTGAATCAAGTATGACGCATTTTCTTTGACCTGATCGGACGGGTTCACGGCTACTGCTCCAAGTTATTTAGGGAGTTTCTCTCTCTAGAAATCATTAGCAAAGATATTTTCCTTTCTACGTTTGACAAGGAAACATAGAAAGGTATACGGGAGGAAATGTGGGCACTTCCGTACAATCTGCCGGCCGATTGTGTTCAGTGAGACGGGAGTCAAAAATCGCACCCAATTTCTTGAAGAGCAGCAATAGAAGGAGCTTGTTATTTCAGAATAATTCAGGGTCCACATTTGATCTGACTGTTCTTTTTGATCCTTGAAGACGTTTCACCTCTCTTCCGAGAAGCTTCGGAGGTTCACAGCTTAAGAAATCCGCCTACATTTCTTTTCTCCAGGCATACGATTTGCATGTTAATTGCTCCTGTAGCCGGTCGGTACTTCTGAAAATCACAGCGCTTAACTTTCTTTGTAAGGAAAGTTTGTAGAATAAGCCAAAAGGCATCACTATGACATGTTCCTGAGCTGCACTTGAGTGAAACATAAAAAGCAAGACTTTAACAAAAACACCCAAACAAGTTCTGCATTTGATCAATATCTCTGACGCCTCAGACCAGTTTTTCCCTCAAGGCCCACTTAATGTTTTAGGTGTTTCCCTTCTTCAGTTTGGGAAACTTTGCCTCACAACATTTTCCTGACAAACTCTGTGTGGATTAATTTCTCTCCTCGAAGCAAAACTTGCCATCAAATTGGCTTGAGAAGAACCTGGGGGATAAGAGAAGAGAGGACAGGATTCATCAACAAAATCTCTGGGCCCTCAAGCAGCGGGGCGTCATATGTTACCTTTTTGCATTTAATGACAGTGATCAAGTGTTCCTTCCGCAGAGTAATGTTCTGGTAAAAGCTATCCCAACCTCGGCAAGATGAAGAGCAATAAAATTGCTCCGCTGCATTTTTCCCTGTGAATTTCGAACAGTAAATGTCAGGTTTATTCTGCTGTTTTCAAGGTCTTGGTTCTGTGAAACATGGCTTCATTCATTCCATATCATATAATTATGTAGTCACCCGGCGCTCCTGCTTTTAATATTTGTTTGTTTGGATAACACACGTCACTTCTCAGTGCCTTGCCATTATGTTTTACAGGGATTTTGCTAAATAAACCAAAACATGGTAGCAAATAATAAAAAGATGAACATGATTTTTCATTAAGCCGCCATGAATCAACATCATTACATTTCAGTACAATTTGTGCTGCAAGTGTTTGAGGCTGTTTCTGTTTCATTTTCCCTGCATTGCTTTTTGAAATTGTTTAGTTTTTGTAAGCAATGAAACACGTCTGTGAGCCGTATTTCTGGTCTTGACACAGATTAGTAATTCATTACAGGTCGGAACTTTGACTGGGCCCTTTCAACAGAACTACGCGTTGACCCAAACCATTTCATTGTGGCTCTGCCTGTTTTATTATAGTCTTGCTGGAAGCTCGACCTTTGCCACAGCATTGAGTCTTTTGGCAGATTTTAATAATTTTTTTACCAGTTCTGCCATGTATTTTCATGTTTTCATTACTTCTGGTCAGAGTTCCCATAGCATTATATGGTCACCATTGTTCTACACAGTAAGGATGGTCTGTTCAGACCTGAGGTTGTGCTACACTTTGTCTGTTATTTTGACTGGCAAGACAAAAGAAAAACAAATCCATTCATAAGCTACTTTTACTGGTGTTTGGACTCGGTTAAATTGTTTAAATTGAGTCAATTGCTGGGTCTATAATTCATTCATCACAGTTAATAGCATTTTCATCAAGTTGCACAAAACACATTGTTGTCCATAACTTTTCAGTGTACAGTCAGCTCCCAGAAAGTGAGATGCATTGCCATCCATGTCCAGGTCGGAGATGATACTTACATGGACATTTTCCTTTTCTGATTGCTTCAACTACCTCCTCGATGTACTCTTGGTGTAAAATTGAAAATATTGGCGCGTCTACTCCAAGAGGTCAGGCGTTTGACTTTAAATCTGTCAAAACAAAAGGTGGCCTTAAGATTTTTCCGTCACCGTTTAAAGGAAACGATTGAACTGAGAAAAATATTCTGTTAACCCGACCCCTGGCTCAGACTGTTTTACTCTTTATGGTTTTGTGTGATGATCTTCACACCGAGGGTCCCAACAGCAATGTGTTTTTGTGTAGGCAAACAGGAAATGCTGTCCTACTTCAGCAAACATAATTTATTCCGAAATCCTAATTATGATTATAAACAGTCAGATGGTTTGTCCAGCCTAAAACACACTATGATGTAAGAAAAAAACTTTTCAAGTAGATGTTTAAACCAACTAACAGAAATCACAGGGGAATCTCTATGTATTGATGATTCGTCATGTTCCCCTCAGAAAACCATCAGAGTGGGAATAACTGCGTGCCGGTTCACTGGATTAGTAACACACATGCTGCACCTTTAATCCCTCAAACAAACATATCAGGTCATCAGAAAATGGCAGCCAGTCAAACCCATAGACACTACTGAAAACCGCCGACCTGGAAGCTTTCCATAAGTTTGAAAGGTTTCCCAATGTTTACCAAAGTTGGTCAAACATGATATTCAGAAGCTTTATTGAAAGACAACAAAGGAGTTGAAGACAACCGTTGCAAGGGACTTTTAAAAGCCGTCCAAATGGTAATTCAATCTGGAGAGACTCAGACAGAGAAGGGAAAACAATTAGAAGAGTTTAATGACATGCAGGAAGAACAGTCTTTGGCGCTCGGGCCCCGGCTGGGAACATCAATTATCGCAAGCCTTGCGATAAGCTCTGATGAGCATCCCCTATGTTGATGGGAACGTCATCCCCCCGGGACCCGACACTGGTGGTGGAGGATGGTGAAGAATACGGCCGGATGGCCGGGCGAGTGGAGGTGAAGGGGTGGTGGAGGGTTGAGCTCTGCTGGAAAGCGGAAGATGCCATGGATGGTGGTCCTTATCAGCTGGGGCTTGGACGGTGATTGGACGGGACGTGTCTTGGACCAGCGTTGATGGTGATGAGCAGGAAGCACCGGTTGGATGATGCAGGTGGGGCTAAAAGAGTCTTCCAGTTTGAATTTGCGCCTTGGATTCATTTGTATGGAAACTACTAAAAAATCAGCTGTTGTGGGGGAAAAAATGAAATGCAAAGCATTGTTATGCTTCAGCTGTGTATATTCTTTTGTGTGAAAAATGTCAACTAACAACTAAAACAAACATGCTGGATAAAAAAGTAAAGCAAAATCTCACAAAATACTTTCTATAAAACTTAATACATACAGTGATGGTCAGTAAATATGGTTCTGATGATGTTTACTAAAAAGTAAGTTTTTTAAATATGCAGACACATTTCTGGATTAAAATGTTCTTTTATTCATTGGTCTGATGTATTCTCATCTTAAATGCTTTGTTTTCATTAGACGTAAGCTGGAAATTACCCTAAAAAGCAGAAATGTGCATGTATTTGGGTCACTGACACCACAAGTTGAGCTGATCAGCTGGCATTAATTAGTGAGGGTATAAAAATAACACCCGATTCATGAGACAATGATGATGATGGTGCTTAATTGGGATAATAACACATTTTAATTCATGTTGTTTCATTACATTTTCACTTTCACAAATCACAGATCTAATTAGCGTAGAATAATTTTGTAATTCATTCTAGGTTTAATAGAGTTTAATAGAGTTTTTACTACCACATTTCCAAACAACAACAACAACAAAAAAAGAGTAAAATTTCTCCTTTTACAAAAAGAATAGAAAATAGACAACAGGTGTTATGGGTCTCTAACTGGTTTCAAAGAATCTCTGGTCAGTGCAGCTTTACCTAGTTCAGGTTTGTATATATCTTTGATTATTTAGGATTTTGAACTATATCTGGGTAAATGCAGCCTGGACTCAAAAAACTTTGACCAACCAGTTAGTCTGTTGCTGATGAGAAGCTGCAGAGCAGGTGTGAACTTTGTCATCTGTGAGCTCAGTGACAGTATTTTCACAAATTAACTCATATTTTCTGTTAACTATTTTTGCTTAAAGTGCCCAAAATGTTCCCAACTGTTTCAAAGCTGCAGCAGGTTAACTTTTATAAAGATGTAATTTTTTTATTTATTTTTAAACTTGCTTTTAAGACAAAGCAAGCTTTTTTTTGTTGCAAGTTTTAGATTTTGAACCTAAATGTGTGAGTTTGCGAAAGGTAAACTTACCGTCCTAAGTTGTGATCACTTTTTATTAATCTTGTCAAACCTACAATAATTGAATAAACTGGAGTTTTCAGGTTAGCGCTTAAAAAAACTGAAAGAAGAAAAAGACAGGAGTGGGAACTATTTCCCAGAATGCTTAGCGGCTTGTTTGTGGATCCTGAGATGGAAGTGCGTTACATTGATCTGACTCTTGTGTTTATTAAGCCAAATGCTCATTTTATTGCAAATCTTGAGGACAATGTTCCGTTCACACTAAATATTTTTCAGCAGAATTCATTGGGATGTTCAATAAAATTCGTTAACAGATCAGAAATTTTGTTCATTCAATTTAAACCAAGATTTTTAATTATTCTAAACTAAGTTAAGTAGTCACTTTAACTGGACATTGTGAGTGAAAATCATAGAGAAATGTGGCTCTTTAACTAGACTTTAGCTTTTTTCCCCCTTGCATGTGGTGAAATAAATAATTGGTTTAAATGGCAGCTTTAAGTCAAAATTCACAATACAAGATTACAATCCGATACAATTTTCTTGTTGACTTAAAATGCATTTTCAAGGCAGCAGGCAGACTTTCATTTTCAAGTTAAACCACGTTCAAATGTTTTACAGTGTATTCATACGCAGAAGATCTATGATAAGGTATCGTTTGATGACAGCAGGGGCTTTTGTGCGTGGAGGTTTTGTTTGGAGCATTTTCCCTTTAATAAATAATCGTTTACAACTAAGTAGCAAAACAAATACAAAAACTCGCCATGAAGTGTAGCTCTACAGGGCACAAACTATATCCAATGTGAGTTAGATTGATTTTACAGAAAAGTCATGCTAGTAGCTTTAAGACCTCTATTAGCTGTGTTCTGATGAGTTGTGTGTGTTTGTGTTATTATGTCATAAAAACAACAGTGTGCATTGATCGATTCAGCGTACAGCCGTGGCCTTTAGCAACGACCCTCCTCCGGTTCTGAAACCTGAGCCGCCTCTGTTTAAACAAAATCATGATGCCTCTCAGGGTGATTGTTCTAAAAATTGCAAGAAAACTGTTTTTTTTTATTTATTTTATTTCCCAACCAGCGGTAAGGTGGGTCGACCGACACACCGACTGAACAGTGGAGGCGCCTTGCTTCACGTCAAGCTGTATTTTAGTTTCATTAAGTGTTTTGGGACCTCTGAAGAGGCATCGAGATAAAGGAGCAGCTTTCTCCCTTTGTCCACCTCGGCCACATAGACACTGGTTGGCTGAACAATAAGAGTTGAGCATTTAGAGTATAGTAGAGCGTGCTGTGGACTAAACGTCCTATTTAAAGGTTTCCTCAAGTTAATTCTGCCTCACCGGTCCCTTCAGAGCTATAACAAGAAAGGTATTTTCTTTTAACCCTGAAGATGTGCTGACCCAAGCAGCTCCTCAACCTCTCTGGGAGTCTTTTGTCTGTAAAAACGGGCTCTAACTACAACCTGGAACCCGTTCAAATAAACCCTCAAGAAACAAAATTAAACTCAGTTGAGCAAAGTGAAACATTTTTGCAAAGCTCGACGTTTTATGGTCAAATAATTGATTTTATGTCGATTTAAACGGATCACTCGTCTTGAGAGCGATTTCATTTTTATATGTTAAGGATGTGTTTTCTGCTTTGTAGAGATGAGATGAGATGAGATATCAGCCCGTTGTGTGCGATAAAGTGTGGGAATGCAAAAAAATAATAAAAAATCATACACTTTAACGCGCTCTTCTATTAGGAATAAATAATACATTGAATAAAATTCTATAAAATTTGAAAAACAAGAATTGTGTTTGAGATTATTTTTATTTTCTCTAACCCTCGCTGGAATAAAATTACTTGTACAGCCTCAAATTTACACACATGTCCTTATTAATATTTAATGCAGTCATGCTACTGGCCTCTAAGAATAGTCCACATACCTTCAGCATCGTGTTCGGTGAAGGTTATTCCAGATAGTTAATGTAGGCCTGCTTGATTTGGTCCAAAAGCAGCTTTCATGTGTTTGGGATCATCGTTGACTTGGAACATCCAACTTGGTCAGAGTATCAATCACTTAGCTGCTGATTTGAGGCGAATGTGAAAACTCTAGAGGTGGAACGCTGTTTTGTTATTCCATGCATTTTTCCAGTCCACTGGTACCACTGGGTTCAGTCGAGCATGAAGGAGCTCAGAGCGAACCCTCATATTTCAGGGACAAATAAACCTACAAACCTCTTGAAGGAGTCACTTATAATATTCTTAAACCACGTTAAGCTCCTGTCGTGTAAAACTTGCTTTACTGTGGTCAGTGATGGTCTGACGTTTCAACGTCTTTCAGTTTGTGAGCCTTGTTTTTTTTGTATGTTTTCATATAAAGTCAGCATAAATCTTCTGTTGTGAACTGAAAATTTGTGGATTTTGTTACAAGATAGTTAACCAAGTAGTAGCTTGTTTGTTGCAACATTGTGCCTCTAATTACTTGTCTCTGTGTGGATTAAAGAAATCCCCCCAAAAATGAAGGCTGGAACTCCTAATTTATTCTTCTGTAGAAAATAAATATATATAAACCTGGAATAAGTAATTAAAAGCCCAAATTTAACAAGGAATTCCTGCCAGTGAAGTAATTCAAACTTTTCACTGAAACTGTGAAAGTTTCTGTCTCACCTCACCAAAATAGGATCTGTTCTCTTCTTTTCTCTTCTCCTTGTTAAACATCAACCAAAGTCCTCAAACCACTAAATACCCCGAACAGAGAACACAAAGAACGTGTTGCCATCGATGTTTTCAACAATAAGCATCTCTCAACTTTAGATCGACAGTTCACAGTCAACAGGAATGCAGGAATGTGGCAAAACGCAGAGCACATCCTTCACAGAAATGAGGAAAATCAGACCTTGCTGAGCCTGCAAGCGTGGCAAGACTTTCCCTGAACTCATAACACCGGGTCAGCGGGTCAGCAGGATTTCTGTCCGGCAAGGGATGACCGACAGCTCTCTGGAGCTCTGCAGCTGACACCTCGAGAAAGAACAGAAAGACGACGGCCATTAACCTCTGACTTCCCTTGAAGTCAGGGGAGAATTGAAGAGATATAACATACATATTCCATGAATAAGTAGCACAAGTAACACAGAGGAAGGTCTCTGCTCTAATAAAGACTCAGGAAGACTGCCGGCAGGCAGAATGTCAAGCAACCTTTTGAGTTATAGAATACGTAGCCTCTGGGATGGGTTTCCAGTTCAAGTATATATTGCTTTTATTTTGCTTAAAGTGTTTTAAAAAGCTTTTTAAACTCTTAAGAAATATCAAATTTCATAGTGATTATTGTCCCTCAGCAACGCAAGATGTGTAAGTCAGAGGGAAAAATAAAGTTTATTCATATTTAAGGTGACATTAGGAACTCATATAAAAGAAATAAAGACTTGAGCTTTAAGCTGATTGCTGTTTAACATTAAAAGGTCTCATCTTTGAAACACCTCATTCCTGAGGTGGAAATTACAATAAAAATAGAAACATTCAGTTAAATCTTTTGTACAACAGGCAGCAAATGTATCTGACAGAGGAAGAAAACGGCAGCATAGTCAGATTATAATTATCTTACATCTGCAAAAAGTGAAAAAGCAACAAATCTGCTTGTCTTTTTTACATTTAAATCTATTTAAAGAGTAATTTTCTCATATTCCAGGGACAGATAAACCTACACCTCTTGAAGGAATCACTTATAACATTCTTAAATCATGTTAAATCTTTCTAATTGCACTTTGCACTTTTTCCTTTTCAAGTATTTTTGAAGAGAAAACTGACTTGGAAGGAAAGATTACTTTATTGGAATAAAATAAACAGCTATGTTACTTTAGAGCTGTTCAGTTTCAGTAAAGACTGAAGTGACTATGTATAGAGAAGAGAGACTTTTGGCTGCTTCTATTCACTGCCTATTGACTGCTAATATAAAATGTTGTGGCACAACAGTCTTTGGAAATAATGGGTGCAATAGACACCTTTGCACATCAGAGTAACACGGCTAGTGTGCAAACTGACTTAATATACTGATTTTGACCCAAATAAGTATTGCTTAGGAATTTTATATATATATATATAAGGTCTCACCCATTATTCATGCTTTTAGAAAATCACATATTAGCCCCAAGGAAATTTAAACTTAGTGGAAATTCAAACTTTCCTCAAGTGTCCCTCACTCATGCGCCCTGGGATCGGCAGTAGATGGAGGTTATTTAGTGCTTCATCTGCTGTCTGCACACCTGGATGTACATCCGAAGTTACTCTAAAGGAATATTCTCAAAATGGTTCAATAATTCACCGGGGCCATTTCACATCTCTCTGTTCCGCTTGTCTAGAAAAAAATACCATGAAAAATAGATTTATAGACCAAATTGCCCACAGCGAAACTTCATGAAGGAAAAGTAAATCAAAAGTCTGAAATGCCACTTTGACAAACAAGCCTGCTGAGAAAATACAATAGAGTATGGTACAAACAGGAAACTTTTGCCATAAAATAGCTTAACATTTGGTGAGAAAGTGTAATTCAGTCAATGTTTTCTCAAGGTACCAGTAACAGAACTGTAATCATGCTTAATACTTAATATGTCTCCTTCTTCTGCTCTTTTCTTGGTGGTTTTGCTGAGTTTATGGTTGGCTCTTTTCTACTGTTTACAACTTTGATATAAAAATGTCTACTGTCTCACTTTACTGATTCCAACGTCTTTTTTTGGTTGCTTGTCATCTTCTAAAACAAACTTTATCTCACATTTAAAATTTTGTTTAATCTACGTTATACATTTTATCTACTTCTGTCTGTCATAAGCGAGCCTTCCAACATTTTGAACAATATGACCAAGTTCTCCTGGTGAAGATCTCCATTGTTCTTTGCATAATTTTTCCCTCCACATATGCTGCGGTTCTGATCAGTGAACTTTTTTGCTTTTCCTCAGTAGCATTTATTCCATAAATACACAGCCTTCATCATCTCAAGACGTAAAGGACTTTACAACAATCGTTCAGGGACTAAAAAATTGTAAGATCTGTGAAGAGGTGTGAAGGGAAAAGACACGGACAGCTACTAGAGAAATGCATTTTTGAAGACTTGAAAAGAAAGTCAAAACTTACAGGACATGAACCAAGATGAACAGGACATGGAACATGGACAGAGTTACAGGCAGAGGAGTGGAAAAATCCAGGAAAGAAAGACTGAAAAACCGGGTCCTAAAGGTTTCTGAGAGTCCTTTCAAAGAACCTCCTAACTTGATTCAGTCAGCTGCTGAGAACAACACTGAGTGAGGAGCTTACAGAAATTCATTGATGAAGAGCAGCGGCGGTTTGGGCATCTGCCCAGGGCGCCAACTTGTTGGGGGTGAACACCTGACCGGGTCCAAAGGGCACCATTACCTTCACAAGTCATTTTATGTACAAACCAAAGGGCCATGTAAGCAAAAACTGACCATCAAACGATTATCAAAATACACACATCACGTTAAATCACTGGATTTAAACACAACATTAAAAGCTCGTGAAATTCATTACAGAACAGTCTGATCCTATACCTTAAAAAACACAGGAGGTCCCGGGATCTCTGTGGGATTCATTGGATGCTTACACCGCTTGTAATATGAGACTTAATTTGACAGAACATCAAGCCAATTCCTCAGAACAAACAGAAAATGGGCCATTATGAAGCGATGTTTCTCCATGCGCGGCCGAGAGCTCACAGTGAAAGGAAAGAGGACACACACTCGCCCCCAGCATCCCAAGAAACTGTCACATTGATGCAGTACACTCAGACAAAATGTTCAGAGCGCACAATTCCCTCGGCTTTCTAGCTATGTGCTACTGAAGTGTAAGAAAAATTAGAGGGTGCCTTCTTTTAAGAGGACGCAATCATCAAGAGGTTGTTACATGTGCAAACTTGCTCCAGAGGCATCAGATGGAGCCGTTTTTTGAATGCCTCTGCCGCCGAGTCCTGTTTGTGTGTTAACGTGTGTGTTTGAGTTTCAGAGGGATGGTAAGCCGGGGATTTAGGGCACGGTTTTCTGGGTTGCAACTAAATGCCACCTGTCAGTCCAAAAAAAAAAAAAAAAAACACAGATAGACAACTTAAAAATGTCTGTATAAAAAAAATCAGAGTTTTTACGTTTACAGAGAAGGTCTCTTTCTTTCCCTCTTCCTCAGCGCTCCTAAAAAATGAACAACAACCCAAATCTGACTGAGTTATAGGTCAACACAATCTTAATCAAAGGAAAAGATACTGAGAGATGTGGGAGTAGCACATCTTTCTAAACACTTTCATGAAGTTACGTGACAGTATGCGGCTGATTTCACCTCTTTATTAGTCAGTCTGGAACTTCTTTAGGCTAAAAGTGAAACTTCATGAGATCTGCCTTTAGGTGTGGGGTTGTTATATGTCTAAAACTAACTTTTTGATTGATTTAAAATGATTTTTAAAAACAGAAAACCAATCCATGTGCTGCAGTTTGCCTCATTAGTCTGCAACCTCTGTGAAAATTGCATCAGTTATAAAAGTGCAACTCTTGGGCATAATTTTCTTCACCGAAAACATAGCAAGGTATTCCTCGTGTTGTGCAATAGAAGTCTAGTTTTGGCTTAATAGTTGCTAAGGGCAATTAAAACTAAATGTAATCATTTAAATAAAAATTAATAAGTGGGGGCACCACCTGATCAAGACCACCAAGAATAAATAATAGCTAAATGTTTCAGTCTCACTTATTGTTTATGAGTATCTGCCTGATAAGCTTTATAAATAATAGATGAATCCATAAGACCAGCGCTGGGGTTATCTGAACAGAAAGATGCTTCACATAATGCAGACAATAAACAGACACTTTTCTCAAATATACAGAATTCAGCCGTAAAGTCAAATAAAACTGTCTTTTATTTCGAAAATTCTTGAGAAGGTAGTCCATAACCAGCTAATGGCTCATCTAAATGAACATGATATTTTAGAGGTTTTTCAGTCCGGTTTTAAACCATTTCATAGCACAGAGTCAGCTCTTTTAAAGGTTTTTAATGACATATTTTTAGCAACTGATTCTGGAGACTGTGTTGTCTTGGTGCTGCTGGATTTATCAGCTGCTTTTGATACTGTCGATCATGGCATTTTATTTTCCCGTTTGGAACAGTGGGTGGGAGTCGGCCACATAGCCCTGAACTGGTTTAAATCCTACTTGGCAGAACGCACTTTCTGTGTCTGCCTCGGCTCCACTGTCTTGTGGTGTCCCACAGGGCTCAGTTCTAGGCCCTCTTCTCTTCTTGCTGTACCTCCTTCCTCTGGGCTCTATTTTTAGAAAATACGGGATTCCTTTTCACTGTTATGCAGACGACACACAAATATATCTACCACTAAAAAATGCAGACTCCGCCTCCTTTCGATCTTTGCTTTTATGTCTGGAAGATTTGAAGGCCTGGTTGGCCCTCAATTTCTTGAAACTTAACGAAGATAAGACAGAGGTAGTGATTTTTGGTAGATCCACTATGGTTCCCCTACCTAATCTTTGCTCTCTTGCCCAATATGTTAAACCAGTTGTTACGAATTTAGGGGTCAAGATGGATGCTAGTCTTAAGCTGGAAGCACATATTAGAGCTGTCGTAAAATCCAGNCATTTTGAAACAGTGATCCATGCCTTTGTAACTACGCGGCTGGATTACTGTAACTCACTTTATTTTGGAGTCAGTGAGCTATATATTTCCCAGCTCCAGAGGGTACAAAATGCTGCTGCACGTCTTTTAACAGGTACCCGGAAATTTGAACACATTTCCCCTATTTTAGCTTCCTTACACTGGTTGCCAGTACATTTTAGGATTCATTTTAAAATTCTTTTATTTGTTTTTAAAGCTCTTAATGGCCTTGCCCCCCCTCCCGTTTCCTCAGGTCAGCGGATCAGTTGCTCCTGAAGGTGCCAAAAACAAAGTTCAAGCTCAGCGGGGATCGTGCTTTTTCTGTGGCAGCTCCCAAACTTTGGAATGATCTTCCTTTGGATATAAGACAGGCCTCCTCACCTGTTGCTTTTAAGTCCCTGCTGAAGACTTATCTTTTTTCCTTGGCATTTGGCACAACCTGAGATGTTTTTCACTTTGTTTTATTCTTTCTCTTGTCTATATTGTATTGTATTTTATGATTGTGTTACAGCACTTCAGTCCTTTTGGTGTATGAAGTGCTTTATAAATAAAGTTGGCATGGTATGGTATGGTATGGGGCCAGAGGCGTCGTCACACTGTGTGTAAGAGAGAGCAGTCAGCGTTATACATCTCTGCAGTTTGACATGATTTCACTTTAAAAATAAAGACGACGTGATTGTAGAGGCAACTTTTAAAATGTCTTCATAGTCTATTAGCATGTTTAGCATTGCTAGCTGTAGATAGAAGTCCTTGTGTATTTAGCATATTGACTAGAGGTATCCAAGATCATGAAACCAGAGAGAACATCTACTATCTCCCGTAGAAAATAAATGTATTGATTTACTTTAACTCCAAAAAGAGCTAATCCCAGCCACAGGCACTGGATAAAAGGCAGGAACCATCCCAGTCTGACCCAGGCTGGAGTTGCATGGCAACACAACGTGCTCACAGTGGCAGCAGAAGTCCGCATGCAGAAATCAAAATTGTAATTACAAGAGGGATGATATTATGTGTCATGGCAGCGTAAGCTGCTGTTTATGACAAAGCTCTTTGATCTCAGCTCGCTCTTTGATCCCCGCACCACATTAGCTAAATGTTGGCTTTAGCCGAAGCCCGAACGAGGGAGAGGAAGAGCACATGAAAGGACGGGAATGGGGAAAAGTGGTAGACAAACATAGGAGCTAGCACGTGGAATTCTCTTAGCCATTATGGTGATAAAATATTGACACGTTTTGACTCGCCGCCTTCCTCAGAAATGAGCACAGACACTTTTACATCTTTTTGGAACTGAATTGAGGCAACTGGGGGATTTGTGCATGAACAAAATAAATATTTACTTCAGTTTCCCGACAATTTTCAGACCTGAAAACAACAGGCGTACATACAAGACATGGTTGTAAAACATGACAGTGGGAACCTTTGTCATTTTGACTTTAATGAGTCTTGAGGTGTTTTCACACCGGAGATGTCTAGCACTTTTAAAGCTAAAGCTACATTAGCTCATTTATGGCATGAATATGATGAGACCTCAAAACAGACACAGCTACCAGGTTACTTTACCAACTAAAAGTGACTAGTAAAATGACAGGTCACTGTTGTTTCTCGACCGTGTGCTGCAGGTACAGGTGTGCTATAATGTCTCTTCATAGACCTCAGAAAGTACAAAGCTGCACCTTCTATCACCTAAAGAACATTCCCATGACTGAGGGACTAATGTCGCAGCAAGATCTAGAGAAATTCATCCATGTGTTTATCTTTAGTCGTATTGATTACTAAAACTAAGACGATAGAGCACATCACCCCAAGTGGAAAGTCCTTCCACTTTCTCCCTGTAGCTCAGAGAATATGCTTCAAAATACTTCTGTTAGTTTATAAATCACAGAGCACATCAAAATACATTAAAGATCTGCTGCTGTGGTATCAACCTTAGAGGTTTCTCAATGGAAAACTAGTCAACATATTTGCTTGATGATTTTGATTGATGGCATTTGACAAAATGCAGCGTTTGGTGACTGCGTGATGTTTTTATGGTGTAAAACATTTCGAACTGCCTCGTTGCTGAAAATGTGCCTCGCAAGCAACCATGACCTCACTTTACCTCCCACACGTTCAGAAAGTCAGGATCTCAGCGAGTGGGATCCGGCTGATACCAGGCTGCCATCTGCTGGCTTCCCTACAGCTGGTCTTTCACATTAAATCTTAATAATTGAACCCATAAGAAGCGAAGAAAGGATGTAGCTGGGGTCCATCTAATCAGAGTAATCGGTAACAGTGAAGTCTGATCAGAACATCAAACTCCTGAATCTCTCCTTGGAAGATAAGCCCTCTGGACTCTGATCCCATCCGCCGCTTGGCTTCACAGTTTGTTTGTGCTCATTTGAAACGCTTGTTTTCATCTGTTCCTCACAAGCTTCAATCTCTGACTGCCCAGTTCTTCTGCCTCTGAACGCTGACTCACTCTTTTCTTCTTCTTGTTTGTTTGTTTTGGTTTGTTTTTCTCGTTAGTAAATTGCTTGGGACTGTCAGGAGCTTTTTTGGCAGTAGACACAACACACACTCACACACCAACACACACGCATACACAAACATTCATCTAATTGGTTGGAATGTTATTGCAGAGAGATGGATGGGTAAAAAAAGCTCTCATGCACACACATGCACACACACACACGCACACGCACACACACACACACATCCGTTGTTTGGGATTTTTGAACCACATGCTCCCTGGAGAACGGGGCATGCTGAGGTCTGCGGTGCCAAGAACCATGAAGCACAATAGTCTGCCCCCCATCACTCCTTCCCAAGCTGAACAATAGACATTCTTGGCATTCCCCAAGACCTCTTCCTCACACACTCACAAACACGCACACGCATGCACACACGCATGCACACACGCATGCACACACGCATGCACACACGCATGCACACACGCATGCACACACGCATGCACACATGCATATACCTTTCTGGATCCGATTAGAGGCCCATCCGTAAACAATTTGGGCCGCGCAGTACATCAGAAGTAAAGTGGACACTGAACGGACAAGGGCGTCTCTCTGCTTTCAGTCATCTTTGCTGCATCAGTTAATTTTGGCCAGAAAAATAATAAAAAAGATATGATAAAGGTCTTTTTTTTCTCCTTCATTTAAATCTAATTCTGCTTATATTCTGATTTGTTAACAAACAGGCAAAGATGGGACTACTGGGTTGGAGGGAGCCTGGCTTAACTCAAACCTTATGCAGCCTGTCCAGCGCTTGAGATCGTCTTGATCAAAGCTACGGCCAAATTAAAACAGTGAGAAGAATTTGGAGTCTGGATCAAGATACCTGTTGGCCTAGGGGCAAAAGAATTACTAATCAGGAGTTAGCGTTAAGTCCACTGTATTGCAGAGCTTAGTCTGGGCTTACTTTAACTCTTTTTTTATTCAGGAAGGTGCCATGTAAGCGGCATAACAAATTGTTTTTTATTAAAAATGCATCAAGAGACATCTCGTCTGTAACATCACAGTACTTTGCAACTTTCACTTGTTGCAGCTGATTGTACAAATCTTAAATCTTTTTAAGTGTTTTACAGTGTGTGAGTTGTTTAACAAAAACCTTCAAGTGAGACCAACGGCAGGGTTTTCAGAAAACAAGTCCATTGGTGGGGGGCGCTAGATCCGTCATCCAGCAGCCCGCCATGTTTTTGACTTAAAAAAAAAAAGTTTAAAGTTGACAGAAAATTTTAAAATTATGTTTTATTGGAAGACATTATTAACAATACCTAAACACCATCTATAAGCCCTTAAAAAAAAGCAAATTTAAAAATAAATAACTTATTTTGTTTGCTGAAGTTGTTAGGATGTAGACTGATAAAGACAGGTAGAGGTTACAGAGTTGGGGTGAATAAAAAAACAACACCTGACCTCAGACTCCCCATGTGGTCACATACTGACTGTACTACTTTACTATTGTGTTTCCAACTGTTTCACCAAAGAGACTCTGTGACCCGTCTTTGCTCTCACTGTCACTGGTGATTGAAAAAATCTACGATAAAAAACCCAATAATACACTGAGGAAAACCATGAAAGAGCAACACACATCAGCTACGTCAGATTGAATGACTCAGGGCCGTCAACAATACTGAATTAAAAACATTTTGGCTCCAGTAACTGGTCTTCTTCCACTGTTGTAGCTGCTTTTTATTTATTTTCCTTTTAAAAAAAATCACCCAGGATAGACATGGAACAATTTTATTTTCTTTAAGTTAAAAAATGTGTATCTTTCTCCTCATTATATGAAAAATGGCAAAAATGTCTTGCGATTGATTTCTGGTGAGAAAACTAGTTTATGTTAAAATACAGAAAATGAACGCTAAGCTAACATATTGGTATTCTGATGGTAGCCTAAAGTCATTTACGCTGGAAGCACTTTTGCTCTTACTTTTTTACAGTCAGACAGTTTTTAGGATCTGCTACTGTAGGAACAATGTGGGGTTTTTTAGAACCAGGAACAACTGATTAGCATTACAAAATCCCAAATAATACCTGGACTACGACTGCAAATCCATGTTTACTACACGGTATCGTCTCTGCTGCCCGAATATTGAGCTGTTAGCATGTCATGATAGCCGTGAGACCGTCTCATAGCAACAGTGTCGTCAGTCAAAAGGCGTCTTAAGATTCATTGAAAGACAGACCACTACTCAAGATCCTTTCTGCCCACGGCATCACACAACGACTCTTGAAAAGACGTGGATGATATTTTTAAATAAAATTTAATTAAATTCAACAACCAGTTTTCACATGTACCTTTCATCGGAATAATCTGAGCTTTGGGGTGTCTACACATTCATACAAGCAACATAAACCTTATTCAGGGATCAGATGAGTTATGTTTTAAAAGGTTGCGCTAGTGTCCCCCCCCTCTTCCGTTGCTGCCCTGGGCATCTGCCTGTGATCATTATATTAAACCTACAGGAACCATTTGTTTCATTAATCATCTATCAAATATTTACAAATTTACTTTGGTCTTTCTGTTAGCAAATAGACATTTTTGCATTTAAGCTGCATGTATTTCACAGCTTAAATTGATGTTGACAATGATTGTTACTTCTGCAGTTGAAGTAAAGGAGTGAGTGTCTCCTCTTCCTTTGCGTGTGGTCTCCTACAGTTGAGCTGTCTCCTGAGGCCTGGTTTTTATTAACTGGCCCATTAAGCTGCGACTCCGAGATACATGACACCGCTGTCCCCCCAACACACACACACATGCACACGCCTACACACACACACACACACGAACAGAGGCATTAACAAGCAGACAGTGCCGTCTTACGCCCCAAAATAAATTCCTAAAACTCCGTTTGGAGGTGAAGACATGAATCAAAATGTTGGCCTCGTCGGCTGAGATCGTAACATTCATGTTGGTCATTTCCTCCAGTTATTTAAGGTTTAAGGCTCAGTCTATCAGCAGCTACAGGAGTTTGTTGGAAAGATGAGCTCAAACAATTGTCATGGGATGTTTCAAGATCTGGCACTTTTAAAACTTTAACTGAAGTGTATGAGAATGCAGTGATGGATAAAACAGAGTTTATCCTCTTAATTGGATTTTAAATCAAAACTCCAGAATGGGTACATTATAAATAAACTCCATTTACATTTTTTATGTTCATTTTAGCCACTATCCATATTGTATGTTTGTTTAGTTATGATTGAGAAGTAGTTCTTTGTATTTCCATGGCTGATTTAGAAGAGAGCCTGAAGTACAAGAAATGAGAAAGCCATTAAAATAGGAAACACTTTACAAAATGTGATTTAAAATAACTTTCAAGTGAATCTTGGTGCAATGCTTGTATTCTCAAGGTTTTGTTTAAGCAAACTAAACATGCCTTGACACGTTAAGAAAATGCTCATATGAAGAGTCTACATCAATAATAGAAACATTGTTTTTTTTTTTACTTGTTTTAATGTATACTTGTTTCAACTCTTTTTCTGTTGCTTGAAAATGTATTTCTTATAGTTTTGCTATCATGCTTGAAGCAGTAGTTCTTTCAAAGTTGTACACTTATTCCAATGAAAGGCTAGTGAATATAAAATGTGTTTATCAACGTGTTTTTAAAGGGTACATCTCAAGATATACCAACCAAAACAAATCTCATTCTAAATAAATGTTTTTCAACGAAATGATGATGATGATGATGATGATGATTAGCCTACTGGTAAAAGATTTCCAGGGATGTTTGGTGTTTTGAGCGTCAGTCCTGTTCACGTCCTGACAGATGGATGTGAACAGGACTGATGCTGATTCGTTACACTCGTCTAAAAGGGATTGACGGTTCCCTTCTGACTCCTAACATTAGTCTACACCAGTTCACAAAGCAATGTCCATAAAGACATGAATAAAAAAGTTTGGTTTGAAAAAGCTTGACTATCCTGCAAAGACTCCTTACCTCAATATAGTCAAGATGAATTAGCAGTCATCCAACATCACCGTCCAAGCTCACAAATACACTTCAGCAAAAACTGGTAAAAAAAAAAAAAGTCCTTTGAACACACTGGTAAATCTTGTAGAAAGTCTATTCATTAAAAAAAACATAAGGGTGTGCTGTGGATTAAAAATGGGATATTATGTCAACTTAAATGAATGCGAAGGTAGACAATTTTGAATTCAGGACCTGCTTCAGTGATTACTTACTTGAATGGCACCATTTCAGTTCATTTTAACTCACACTGACCATTTTATAAGGCTAAGAATAAATGAAGCTCTTCATAAATCACACATACAAAAAGTGGCTTTGTGAGTGTACTATTGAGTGAGAAAGTAATAATGCAGTTTATTGTAGGTGTTTACGATTTGATGTTCCTCTCAGAAACTAGAATATGCCAATATTGAGGAAACCTTAGAGCTGTCATAATCTACAGAAACAGGCTTTATATGTTATTAGTTTGCAGAATTTGCATTGTCACTGCATCTGTTACCTTCCTGCATCTATGCAGCTGATGCAAACCAAACTGATGCTGAAAAAAAAAATCACTTGAAAATGTCTTTCCTTTCATAAGTAGGGAGGGACCGCTGATTAGAGACACACACGCACACACACACACACACACACACTCCGATAGTCTGGGGACTTAGCAGTAACAAACAGCTCATTGTGCTGCAGAGGCTAAACTGGACTTCACCCTTCCTGCCATCGACCCCCTCTATGGGCCTAGTCTCACTGTACTGATTACCTGGTATGTAAGATGTCTGTGTGTATTTGACCCTTAGTTATAGCAAACAGGATTGTATGAGGTCCTCCATGTAGTAAAGATATGTCCTCAAGTGTGTTTGTCATCCAGACATCCATCATTAGGAGTTCAAGGGGCTACAAGGCAAACAGAAGGAGGTCTGATTGCATGCTGATATGCGCACATATACGAATGGGAGACCCATAAAGCAAACAAATAGATCCTAATCAGGTGGCCACGGGGGGTGGAGGGGAGGAGGTTAGGTTCTTTGGGCTCTCTGGCATAGTTAACCTTTCACCTTTTTAGGGAGAAGACTTGGAATTCCAAGAATCTACTCACATCCATGTGCACAACATGGACACACTTCTATGGAATGTGTCCCGGAAATCTTTGAAGCCCACTGAGGGACTTGTGTTTGGAAGTGTCTGCCGTTAAGGGGTTGGTTAAACTTTAACGCCGTCGGTATCGGAGACTCACACTTGCTGATGTTTGTACAACAAAGTTCCAGTCTGGGCAAAGAGTTGAGACCCGAAAAACTTCACACATGGAGATTAAATCATCTGCGAGTCTCAGAGACATGAGGGTGGTGGTTTAACAAGCTGTTTCTGTTATTACACAAGTGATACCAGAAGATAACATACTAGGCTCATCTTAAAAGTCAGGTTTTAAAGGGCTTTGAATTTTCTTCCCTAATTCTGAGTTAAACCGTGAATATGCAACTGAGAAAATAAATAACCAAAAATTGGATAACTGTAGTTCTAATCCTCCTTATGAATAAGTTTGTGGAATTGAACTCTTCCATATACAAATAGACATTAAATTTCAATCTTTACATAGTGTGAGATAGTCCCATGAATTTAGACAAGAAACATGGTGCTCTTTGCTGTTTTTATATTTACTTAAACATCATGCGAAGAATCTGGCATTAGCTTTTACTAAATAATCCGTATTGCAATTGTCATATAGACTTGCAGCACTGCCAACCTGTATATTTTCCCAAAGTACCCAATTATATTTATGTCTGTCCTTCCTGAAAAAGTCTTAAATTTATGTATCTAAATTTAAGGCTGTAAAATGTCTTGAGTTATTGGAAAACTGTAAGTTGGCCTTAAATATTTTAATCGCAGGTCTTGGCAGGACAATTACATCTCGTATATTCAGTTTGTTTTTTCTTGTGTTACTTTTATTTGAGGCTAAAGTTTGCATCACATGCCAACATCTTCATTGTAATTCTTGGCTCAAGTCGGTTGTGGCTACTGCTAACTAGCTGCTGACACACCTTTGATAGCCAGCTCTTTTGTATTGATCATGGGTAAGTGTAAATCTATTGTACATGTCTATAGAAATATAGGTCTTACATTTTATTCAGAATGGTCCTGAAATTTGAGTTGCAGAAAACTTGTAAAAAGTTTTGTTTGCTTGGTGTCTGAAAATGGGCCTGTAAAATAAACTTTTATCACTCCAGTGTATTTTTTTGTCCTGGATCCTTGATGCCACAGGTCAGCTTCAGAGACCATGGACACTTTGATTAATCAGTGTTGTTTAGTTAGCATAACGATGTACAGCAAATTGGAGGTGGTTAGGTCTAATCCTCTGGCTGATTGCTGTACCTGACATGTGCCAGAAATTAGACCTGAACCTACACTACCTTAGAAGATCCCTCTAACTCCAACATAAGTCAGGATAGTAACCCCACCCACTTCATATTTTGACCAATCACTGCAGTTCTTGGACAGCAATCAGGATAAAAGTTGGACTTGAGTGGTGGGTCAAGTGCAAGATGTAAGAACCTTCACACCAGGTAGGCAAGAAACAAATCTCAGTTTCTTCTATGAATTATAACCCTAACGTGGGAGACAGGACAGCAATTAGGATTGTATTCCTTTAATATTGTCTTTGTTGAAAAGCTATTGTTGCAAGAAGCCATAACAACCTGTTCCCACTATGGGTTAAGCTTTTCTCCAGCTAGGTTAGGGAAGCTGGTCAGAGTGTAGTCAAGCCTTCTAGATACAAATGTATGCCAATGATGTCAGTGTTTTATTCATATGCATGTTTGAAATGATATCTATCAACAATTAGACTGAACCTGGCGCAGATAGCGAATTCTGTAGCACTTTCCTTAGATTGTTGTAGATTGGTGTTTCTCCAAATTGTCCTTTGTCTACTTCTTGGCATGCCGGCTGCCTAAACTGCAGCTGTGTTGCCTTTTAAGACTGACGCTGTTGCACAAAGTTTAACTGGCTACTTATCAGTAGCACAAAACGCAGCAGTCTGAGTCATACAGCTTTCGTTATATTTCTGTGTGTAAAAGAAATGTGTCCGAGCGATTAAAAACAGGGATAAGGTCTTCTGTTCATCCATCACCCCCACTCATTGTGTTGGCCTATAATTATTGAGCAGATTTTTTTTTCATACTCCCCTGCAGACCTCCCATCCTCTCTTACATTCTCTGTCTTTCACCACATTTTGTTTGCTCATGTTTCTGCCAAAGCGGGGGGCTGGAGACAATCTGGCCCCCCTCTGCCCCCCATCTGTTCAAAAAGTCTCTGCTTTCTTTACTTCTTTCAGACCTCTTTTCATGCGCCGTAAACACACGTGCACGCCAACGCACACACGTCCAAGGAGGAAGTACCTCTGCATTTTTTCCCCTCCTGTCAAACAATAACAATGTGGAGCTGTTGGTATTATTTTAGCGGGCCGTCCAGCGCTTTATCTGTCCGCCACAAGGCTTCCTCTCTGACGGACTCGCACATCCTGGTGTAGAGGAGGGGGGAGCGAGAGAGAGGCAGGGAAGGAATGGCATGGGAGAGAGAGAGAGAGAGAGAGAGAGAGATATGCCGAGTCCAGTTGGGAGACATAGCCATGTTTTGTCTTCCAGCAAGAGGAGCAGAGGAGGAAGAAAGGAGGAAAAGGAGGGAGAGGGGATGTGAGGATCGTCAGCTGGTTTTTCCCTCTTGGTCAGAAGCTGACTTTACTTCTTCACGTCAGCTCTCAGGCGTTCAGGTGTCACTCGTTTACATCACATCCCAACTCTCGTCAGACCTCAACTGGCTTGATTCCCTCAAGCCATCAACCCCTTCAGTTGTTAAGGGGTTGATGAATCTGAGCTGAGTCTTTCTGAGTGGAAGACGTTTAAGGCTTTAGAGCAGACGGTACACAATCTGAACTTGAAGTTGGCTTGTCTGGGATCCCGAGGGCTGAGCTTGGATCATTTTAGCAGTGGATACCTGTGCTGTCAGGTAGGTTTTGAAAACTTTACATCTGTTCCACAACTCCATCTGTAAAGGGTCTGAACACAGAAAATGAAGGTGTTCATTTGAGATTTGCCTCATTCTCATAGACAAACTCACCATAGCCAAAGTCCGTAGTTTCATCTTGCTTTGCAGCAGCTTCTGTCAGAGCTCAGATCTTCTCGTCTGTCTGGCATTTGCTCAGTGCTTTAGTGAGGCTCAATGTGTGACTCTGATTATGCGCTGTGACCTTTGCGGTTTCAGTCAGCTGTTGCTGTTTCTGGCCATTAAGTGCCACATTCCAGCAGATCTTTTCATAAAGGCCCATTCAGAGTCAGAGTTTTTTCCCCTCTTGAATTCTGATCTTTGTTGTTCACTGATTTTGATCTTAGTTGTCAATATCTCCCTCTTTAACTAGATTTTAAGTTCAAGAAGCTCAAAAGCTGTGCAAGAATCATGAGAGGATATTTAGAAAAAGAAAGTCTTGTTGAGTTTGATGAATTTCTCGGTTTCTTTACAAAAAGACACCAACAGAAGTGGTGGGATAAGTCATTATCTCTGTGTTCAGGTTAAGGATTTACTCTTATCTGTCAAACTGTAGCGTAGTGGATTCAAATAGACTTCATGTGATTCCTCTTTGGTTGTTGTTTCAAGCAGCAACAGGTTACCCAGTAGGTTAAAGTGTCAGAGAGAAGAAAGCAGAAGTTGTTCTAAAACTTTATTTGGTTAAATTCAAGATTCCCTCCGACTCGAGACCTGTATGTGTATTGATATTTATGAAAAACAAAAACAGAGAGGCAGCAATCAGAGATTTGAGATGTTTGATCTCTGGTTTTTGTAAAGTTTTGACATGCTATTTATTTCCCAAGAGATTGGAGCCAGATACAGTCACACTGAGATTTCCAAAACATTTCCTACATTTCCAGGACAGAGAGATTAGAGACTCAAAACGATAACTTTGGAGTAACTTTGCTTTAATACGGTCACATTTGCCAGTCTGCCAAGACATCTTATAAACTGATGTTGGAGTCATTTCCAGTTCATACCTGAAAAGGTTTGTTGTGGAAGATCAAAACTGCAAATCTACAAAATGACCAGCATCCACTGAAATAAACGTTTGTGTTTGCTACTTTACATCTTTTGTGATCCCGCTAAATGATTTTTTAAGTACCTCTAAATACCTGAAAAGCAACTAACTTTGACTCTTCTTCACACAGTAACAAAATTTACTCCGGAGAGTGGATTTTTGAGATTCAGCCTGGCACATCACCTGTCAGAAATAACGTTTATGGGTTCAATGGAAACTGATTTTGTATTTAAATTTGACTAATGCAAAACCACACTTTTAAACAGTCCTTAAGCATAGTGCTCACAATGTTTTGATTTGCTGCAGTGTCCTTCTCCTCTGCCCCACAGCACCTGACAAACGTGGTTCTTCCCTTTAGTGAGGCTGTGAACTCGGGTTGAGATAGGTCGTGTTTCAGTGCGAGAGTTAGTTTTTTTTAACTCTACTGTTACTAAGTAAGCAGTATCACCACTTAGGAAATGGAAAAATGCTAATCTGGCTAGCTCTCCTGTTTGCTACATTAGTGCATGTTTACTGATTTACTTGGGTTTATTTAGAAAATTGATGGGAGAAAAAATTGATTACATACATAAGACCCAACTTTATAAAATACAACAAAGCTAAAACATAAAAGAAGTGCACATAGTTAACAGCTGTTCAGCATTTCACAGACCTTCGTGAGGAGTTCCCCTTTGTGTCTTCTGGAGGTTCCTCTTGTCTGCCGTATTATTCTTCTTGTCCAGCAACTCACTATCTCTGTAGAGCGTTATGGCAATTCTGGTATGTGTGATTAACTTGTAGTTATATCTAAAGCAGTTTTTAAAGTATATAAATAGCTATGTATTTCTTGATGTATTCAATGCCATTAAACTGTCAAAAAAAACTTTAGTGTGGTTAGGATTTCTAAGAGTCTCACTTAGCTCTGACACGTTGCAAATCATGTTTGCCGGACAGAGTAGATGCATACATACTACAAGGCTTTTCCCACACATTCTTCTGCTAAAATGTTTTACTGATAGTCTGAAATTACTAAGTTAACATGGTAAAAGCAAGAAAAAATATATATGTACAACCCTCTGTTGTAGATTTCAGAGTTTTAATCTTCACAGCACCTCTGATCCAACCTCGGGACCACTTTGCTTTTGGAGAAAAGGATAAGTTATCTAGTTTTAAAATAAACACATTATTTCTCCTTGGAAATACAGTTAAACACAGCTTATGTTTTGGGATATTTATCTGTCATTTTCTACTCTCCCCCCTCACCCCATCAGTTATCAAATTCTCTGTCAAACGTCACTCGTTTTGTTTTTTTCTTGGTCGTAAATCTCTGAAAGTTAAACTTAATGAAACAGGAAGTGGTACTGAAGTGGCGATTCGCTAATACTTATGGTGCGTTCAATAATGGCATTTCATCTGGCTGGACTTCAGATAGTTCCCCCACAAACAAACGGATAGACGCGCATATGCGGGCTTGACTTAAACTTTCTCAGGGGATAACTCAAGGACATTGTCAGCAAAGTTGAACAATCAGATAGAAATTCATCTTAAGGAGCCAGAACCAGGAAACTACAGTGTTTATTTTGGAAGTGGGTCTCCCGCTCCTACTTTATCATAAACAATAATACTCAAAAACGGTCTTTTCCTCTCCCTCGTGGTGCCAGGGTCTGCATTCTTCTTCCTTAATTGTACCTCCAAGTGCTTCTGTGAAATACCCAGAATAGTGTCGTTTTACAGATTTTGCACTTTCTGGCTTAGGAACCGTATACCTCATTCTGGGCTGGTGCTGGGAATTCAACTTTAGGTCACCCAGTTCTATTTTTTTCAAAGTTTAAATCTTCTTGACATATGTCCAAATAATAGTGTTAACTCAGTTATATATTTTATATTCCTAGACTTAATTTTCTATCTCTTTCTCCAAAAGTCATATCCATCAACCCGTCCATCCATCTATATATCAAGTCTTTACGTTTCGCCTTTTCTAATCGAATAAAGGGAGATTTTTCGCCTATCAATTTTACTCATTTTCAACTTGAAGCGTAATGATTTTACCTTTCAAATCTGTTGTGCTTTGCAGCAGCTGTATTTATAGACAGGCCTCATGTTTCCAAAGCTAAACCTTATCCAACCTTAGCTGTCAACTCAGCAGGTTTTCTAGCTCCTTCCATCCAGCAGCAGCATTCCTGACAGTGTGTTGGTTTAAAAGATATGAGCTTTCTTTCAGACTCCAGCGATCATACATCGATACTGTTCTGGTCCCCTTCCCAGACCCCCCTTTTTTTCTTTTACAGTTTTTTTTTGTTCTTTGTTTCTTTTTTCTTAAATTCGCACTTTCTCTGTGGGGGTTCAGTTGAATCTGGCCAGTGTGTGAGATCGGACGTCTGTGTAAAGGAATTAGGGAATATTTTGGGATACGGTGGAATGCCTGGCCTTGGATGTGACTGGAGAACTTACTGCTCATGTGAGGTGAGCGTTTTATGGCAGCGTGGGGGAAAAGTCCTAACAGCTTCTAAGGAAGCCATGTCCAAAAAAACATTTTTCCAAATTCCTCTGCTTGCGTTAATTGTGATTTACTGGCTTAATTTGAAATCTTAAGCTGTGAATATTCTTTTGAGGATAAATTCTGACCTGGGTCTTCCTCTCTCATTCATGCAGACGCAGCGTTCCTCTCATCAGGCCTCACTCCTGGCACTTGGCCAAGCTGTCGGAGCCGCTGCCCCCGCCCCCTCCTCCGTCTCCTCCGCTCCTAACCCCCTGCCCGCCCCCAGCCGACTCCCCTCCGCTCCCCCCTCCTCCGCCTCCGTCTGCCATGCAGCTCCACTCCGGCTCCTACACCCTACCCTGGCACACAACCGACAACAGGTGAGACACAACAGATGGACTGACCTCACATTTACCGATAACCAATAAAATGATTGATTTCCAGGTTTTACTTGATACAGTAACTTTTGAGCAACATTTGACTGAAGCCTTTTGGAGCTTTTCAGCACAGAAATCTGAAAATCTCTGTATATCAGAGCTCTATAACACACAGAGGAGAAACCTTTAGTTGCTTTTCAGCTACAAGAACCCAGATATTCTTCAAGTCTTTCTCTGAAAACATTTGTTGCAAGTTAAAGAAAGAGGACTCCAATGTCTGTTTTTAAGCAAAGATCTTTGTGGTTCTTTTTACTATAAAATGGTAATAAAAGCAGAAAAAAATGGTGAACAAAAAACAGATACTTTATGTTATACCTAATAATTTGATACTGACTTAAGAACATTTGGCAGTACGTGATAGCAGCATTTCATTACATAGAGACGGGCAGGACGTTAAACAGACCACACCAGTAGTAGTTATTTATTTTTATTTATGTTGATAAGTGATTAAATTCTATTCTGTGCTTATTGTACATTCAGGTCAAGCTAAGAAGTGTCTCTGATATTTTGTTTGGTGCAACTAGTGGCAAATTAAGGCTTTTATCCCAGGTGTAGTTTGACATTTTCTGTGAAAAAATGCTACAAACACAAAAATGTGATCTTATGTGTTATTTCTTAACCAAGCTTGAATTGATAAACTTAGATTTCCCAAATAGTCAAACGCATAACGCTTGTCAGCAGTTTTTATTTACACAGTGTGTCATCCTCTCCTTTTGAGTCACTCTTTGCCTTCCTGTGACTCCCATCAGATTTTTTTTTCACACTGCAAAGCTGCGTCGGGGATTTTTTTGTTCCCTCTGACTGGTTCAATCTCGAAAAACCAACAATTGTCAGGAAACAGGTGACATCACCGCATTTTATAGTCAACACGGCCCATGCAGGAAGCATTGATCTATTTTCGGCTCCTATTCAAACATCCTAAAGTGATAACCAATCACATCGCTCTCAGAAGACTTTATATGAAGTTGAGACTTCATATAAGGTTTTGACTTTATATGAAATCGAAACTTCAAAGGTGGGTCCATCCAAAGCCCTACTTGCATTGTTTGTGGAGGTTACGCACATGTTTCAGTATCTGTCTTCATCCCCAGGAGTGTAGTTTGCTTTAAGTAGCTAAATAACAAGTAGCACAACAGGAAAACATCATTAAGAAGCCAACTCATGAAACATTAACAAGCATATCAGTTATTTGTTATATGCTGGACATATTTATGCCTCTAATTAAGTTGTTAAATTTGCCAAATGCTGTGTCTGTAGCTGATGTTTTACCCAGAAGTCAAAAAGGTTTAGCTACTTTTTGAACTGACGCAAGAAACAAAGTGGCTACAGCTTAGAAACATCTGACATTTTTAGCTAAAACAATAACATTGTTAAATAATTGAGGAGCTAGGCAGCTGACAACCTTCATGACCTCAGTGTCAAGTATAATAATGGATATATTTTTGTTCCTGTAACACAGCAGGGTTGGAGGACTGTATTGTCTGTTCAGGTTGAACTAAAATCAACCATGTGCTGTAGATACAAGACCCTTTGTGTCTCTGTATGATCTCACCGAGGTAAACTGTAATCTGTTAGAAAGAAAGAGGAAGTCTGCGGCGTCTGCATATTGACTCACAATAAAAATAGCTGCACTGTCCTTGTTTGTCAGCTGCATGCTATGTAAGAGGTTTGTACTGTTCTCCTTATGATAAGAATCAGTGATATAATGCACTGCTATTAGATTTAATAGTCCCACGAGGATTAGATACCAGTGCATCAGTGTGTGTTTGTGTTGGCCTTTCATTCCCACAGTTTCTGTACGCACACACACAGGTTTGGATTTCTACCCATATTCAGACTTTGCATTGATTACCATTAATTTAAGTAATGGCTGCCTAATCCTAAGACTTACACTAACCTTTACCAATATATCCCTAAATTACTCTTATTAAAAATCTAATTTACACCAAGCCTCTAAACCTAACATAAATCCTTAAAAACGGGTCTGTCATATTATATTTTGGCTTTGGTCCCCATAATACCTACAGGTCTTCATAAGATTGGAAAATGTCAGGTCCTGATTATGGTACATAAACAAGAACACGCACACTCAAGTTTGTATTTCTGTCCACAATAGGACTTTGTATTAATTCAATTAAGTTTTATTTATATACCACCAATTAAAAAAATGTCGTCTCGATGTACTTTACAAAAAAATGAATTCAGTTTAGTCATACATACTTTCCAATTGATCCTCATGATCAAACAGTACAGTAACCTCAGTTAATTATTTAAAGTACTTTAAAATGTTTTTAAGCAAACAGATTGCATTGAGTTGAAAAAATTCAGAACATTTTTTTAGTACCAGAACCACCATTGTGGACAGAATTTAACGCCTTACTTTGATCCAAATTCAACTTTTTATTAAGGTCCCTCACCCAGGGTGGCATATTAACTACCATTTATTTAAGAATCTACATTTATGCCTAACCCAAACCATTATTAATATATTCCTGACCCTACCGTTAACCAAAATCTAATTCACACCATATCTCTAAATCGAATCCTTAGCCTCACCCAGGGGGTCCACCATATTAGGACTGATTGCCCCCATAAGAACCATCGGTTCTTAGAAGGTTGGTAAATATGCCAGAAACTGTCCTACATAGGATAGCTAGACAAGTACACACACACATCGGATGAGGAGGCAGCTCCTGGCATAACTCTGGACAATGGCATGTGACTCCCAGAACATGTGGACAAAGAGAGGAAGACATGCAGTAAACTGTGTTTGTCTGAAGAGAGAGGACAATCTGTACAGTGTGAATGGGTTTGTAATGTGCGACTTGTGTTTTTATCCAAGCACTGACACAATATGAGGCCTGAAGGAAGGAAGTTTATCTGTTCTCACCATTCTGATCAGCTAATAAAAATAGTTGTTGGTGTGTTTAGCTGACACACTGAGGATTAATCCAGCGACCTTACACGATCCCTGGGTGTATCTCTGCGTCAGCCCTCGCTTGTCCCAGATTGGTCTCTGATTGGGAAGGAGTGACTGTCATTTCCTGTCCAGTTCTGACCTTATATCCTAGTTTCCTCTCTCTGTCAACCAGGTCAAATCTATACAACCGCCTCCTCTCCACTCATTCATTGCTCACTTCCTTCCCAAAAAATGTTTTCCCATGCAGATAATGAAGCTTTCTTTCCCACAGTCAGTATTTTTCGTCCATAGTCCTTTACAAACTTAGGAAAAGGTTTTGTGTTCTTCGTCTTCACCAATTGTAGTTTTAAAACAGGGTTACATCGAGAGTGACAAGTTGGTCTTTTCTGGATTTATGAGGAAGAGCAGCAACAAGTAGGCAAGGGGCAGCTCTGCATTACTCTATGAAGAGAAAACTCTGATACGTTCTCTGGTGTTTCATGAAAAAGACGTTACGCTGTATGAACAGTAGGACAAAAAATGTCTGTAGTTTTTAAACTTGAATTTTAAAGTCTCAGCATACCTTCATACTAGTTATTGTTTGTTGCGTCTCTCTTCCACATGTTGTATATGCCACCTTTTGTTTGGCTTTATTACACCACCAGAGACACTAACATTTGCTGAAATAAGAATGTCTCAAGCAGTCTGTGTCTCCAGAACCAAATGAAGCTATTCAGCCCTTCTCCAAAGATTACAGTGACTGAGCAGAAATAATGTTGCAGAATGATCCAAACGGCAGTATGAAATTCTATTTTTAGCTTGTCATTTATCAGAATATCGGTGAACTGAAGATGAAATGAAACTTAAGTAATCTAACAAGGAATATGTTTGATGCACAAGTTTTGGGAAACGTACTTGCTGAAATGATTTTATAGTAGGCTGCAAATGATGTTTGTCATGTTTGTTAAAATGTCTCAACTTGCTTTGTTGTACTGATGAATATTTGTACAATAAAGATATGACAGGTTGATAATTGATACATGTTTCCCTTTTCCCAAAACTCAAATATATATTGCTGTTCAAGACCAATTTTCTTTAGATTGTAAATGTTGTTGAGTGTTGCTGACTGCTGGTCCAGCCTCAAGGTTTTCTTTACTTCAGCTTGCTTTAGTTTTTAAAAAAAATTGTTTAACACAAATTAAAGTCAATTTTGTCAACTTTTTGGACAACCATCCAAAAAGTTGCACTTTGGTATATATGAGCAATTAATCAGGTCGTGACTACTAAAAAATAATTTTTGAAGCCATGTGGTCAGTGGCTTGGAACGTAGTTAACTTTTCAGAAATGTTTTAATTTTTTGTATTTACAGCTTTGCACTTGAGTTTATCGGGTATAAGTTATCAGATTAGTCACTATTTAGTTTTTAAATTTTGGACAGAAATAGAGACGATGCTGGCTGCCCTTCCCCCACCTGCTGCTGTGAACTCTCAGGCAGCTGTAATTTATGGTACAATAATGGAATTTCCCCATTTTTCTTTAAGAAAGGTCAGCTGTTTGAATTTTTTTTTTTATTCCAGCCATGCGTATCACCAGAGAAGTCAAAAACTCACTGGGACATCATCTGGTAGCCAAAAGTGCATGACTAGAATCCAAAAAACAAAAAGAAACAACTGACCTTTCTTAAAGACAAATGGGGAATTTCTTTAGGAACCTTCATAACACAACAAAACACAAGACTGTGTTCACACAAAGTTCTACCAGGTTGGAGTATTTTACAGCTGGTCAGATTTTTCAACCATGAAATGTGAATCATAAATACCACAGAGACTGCCTAGAGGTCGTCTACTGGTTAGACCTCAATACTTGTTTGAGATCAAAGCTCGTTATAGCTTTCTGTCTCTGCTTTCCCCTCCTCTGTCTCCCTGGAAACTTTGGCCATTGTTTGAATAAGACACCAAAGAATTACAAAAGGGTGAGGGATCACTCTGTTCTTTACTGGAAAAAAAAGAAACACCACAATAAAATGTATCCAGGCCTTGTGGGGGGTTTTCACAAAATCAATTTAAACCGTTTGAACCAAGGCTGGGGAACACTGCATGCCTCCCACCTGCCCCAGCTAACTTTAAGAGCCAATACAAACTCCTTTTGCTCACTGCCAAAATGTCTTTTATGGATTTCATCAGGAAATAATCTCCTCACAAAGACGTGAAACTACAATTGCACAGTGGGCTGAGAAAAACATATGTGTGGGTGAAGGTTTATTGATGTCACAAGTCAATTCCATGAGGTTAAAATTGAGTGGAAGGCAGCTCCGCTAAGAATTACATTGATTATTAAGTATAAGTGACATTTACTGCATTGCTGTTTGCCCTGGAAAAGATCTCTTAGCTGTTTCCCTCAACACTTATCCATCATTGGGAAATGATCCAGGTTGTAAGTTAAACTTCAACATTGGAGGCTATTTTTCAGCACTTGTCTGCATTGCTCTAGTGGTCAAATAGAATCTTTTTTCCCAGTATGTGGCCAGTTAAGAATAAAAATATGCAAATTTATTCAGAGCAACAGACCATAAACAATGACTCATATTTTGTAAGGGTGATAGCTGAATCTTGGTTTGGGTTCAGCAACTCGACTTAGGCTTGAGTTTACAGGGAACTTCTGGAGCATTTTTATCCCTCGCTTGGTCACACTTATTTCTGGCCAAATGGATTTTGGCCATTGCACACCCAATCCATTTAAGCTACCTTGGCAAGCATAAGGGAAAATCTTTCACTGCATTACGCTTGTAAGTCTGAGAAGTGCTTGTACAGGCTGTACAACTGAGCCGTTTGTTGCCTTTACAGGATCTTTCTTGAGAGTAAAACCATGAAGAAGTTTCCTTATAAAATGTTTGCATTTCAGTCAGTGATCATCAAAAGAGTAAAAGGAAACTGTTTGTTAAGCTGATGTTTCAGTGGCATTTAACCTTTGATATAAAGGAGATGAGACGGGAACAATCTAATGGCGGAAGAAAAGAATGACGGAGAAAGGTGGAAAGAAGATAAGAGGAATCAAGAGATTGCTTCAAGATTGGGACTTGTGGTGTTGGGAGTTGATGAGGAGGAAATCCCTCTTCGCCTAAAGAGTCTTTCTCACAGGGGCTTTAAAAACACATGGGGCTGCCGTGGATCTTCAGCCGCGCTCTAATAGGAAACACATTCGCCAGCTGCAGAGTTGAAACGATATATGCAAGGAAAATATGCTCTGCATGTTTGAAATTTAAGGAAAGCTCCTTCAGTGTAGTTCATGAAACCATTATTACTTTTTTGTCCTGAACTGACACCGTAGTGTTCCTCCAGAAACCATATAAATTCTGCCTATAGGGCAAACAGTTCCTAGCAGAACTATTCAAATCCCTTTGTCACAATGTGATATGTCAAAACAACAAACTTTAATGTTTATTATTTGTCATTAAAAAAGTATTGAATGATTGTTAAATTCAATGGCAGGAATACAGGTTTTCACTTTCTTTTTAATAAAATTGTTAGCAGTGGCCAAATGTTGGGAATACTTTTGCAAGGAACTACATTTAGCAAAAATATTAGTTAATATTTGAAATTTTTTAAAGCAATTAGAACTACTCAAAGCTTTAGATAAATTGAAGCTGCATGACTTGTTTCTAATGTTGATGTATCAGATATTTATCTTCCTGTCTCTGCAGTGACGTGTCCATGCAGTGGTCTCAGTTGCCCAGACCGTACTCCTCCACTGACCGAAGCAGCTCCCTGGGATCTATGGAGAGCTTGGACACACCGACACCCACCACACAGCCATATTCCGACTCCCACAATTCCCCCGTCGACCCCACCCTCTTCAACAACAAGCGGGACTCCGCCTACAGCTCTTTTTCTGCCAGTTCGAACACATCTGACTACGCTGCTGTGCCTCTAAGGCCCGGTGAGGCCTCTTCCATGGATAACCTCCTCCAGAGCCTCAGCCCAGCATGTCAAGGTTACCCTGGTGAGGCTTCCACTCTAGGGAGGTCGCCTGGTGAGGCCCCAGATGAGGTGCATCTAATTGTGCACAAGTCCAGATCGTTGACCAGGCCAAAAACGAGGCCCACCGAGATAAAAGGGCGGCCGTCATCGTGCTGCTATGAACACGACCAGAGGGAAGGGGGTTTGGACATTGTTAGAAATGGAGAATCTCAAGTGGGGAGAGAGAACAACCCCCCCCAACCTCCAACTAGAAAGGACAGCTTTAGGGCCACCCGGAGTCGTACTAATGACGGCAACAAACATTGCATATCATCTGCGGTTGAAAATACTTCTTGTTGTAAAGAAAACCTGCCCTGTCTGAATGTCGATTCTGGAATTCAAAATGGTTTCTCTGCACCAGAAGAGGGTGACCAAACTGAGAACTTAAAAACAGATTCAACACACACACACTTTAGTCAAAGACAAATTGATGAATTTAGACATATTAAATGTGATGGCAGCTCTGAAAATGACTCTAAGCCCGAGATGACATCAGAGCAACTCTCTGACTCAGTTCCCATCACCCCCTCTGCTTCTGCTTCCTTACCCTCTGAATCCTCCACAGAGATTCAAGGGCAGTCCCATGTTGACCACTGTCAGATCAATCACTCCTCAGCAGGCCTTCACCGGCACAGTGCACCCGAGAAGCTGCTCGCCACTCAGCTCCAGCTACTGCAGTTCAACAGCAACGACTCTTCTCTGGAGCCTTTGAACCCATCAAACCCTTCTGATCACTCTGTATCGCCCTGCAGCAGCCAGTGGTCCCATGCTTCATCACTTCAGCACACAACGGAAGACTCAACCCTTCCCACATCACATAAGCTGGAAGGCAGTCGATGCTCGACTCCAGGATCTGTCTTTCTGGAGGGAGAAGGTGAGGATGGTGCGTCAGTTGAGAGGCTGGAAGCTGTGGGTGTAAATGGGAGGTCTCTGTCACCGGTTCATCATCATACATCTTGGGGACGTTCTGTAAGCGTACCAGGTGAACCCACTGGATCAGCAACCCGGGAACGACTGAACTCTGATCAGATGGCAGAGAGTGAATTTCAGCCACTCAGTGCAGCTGCCAGTGTAGATACTTTGCTGGACGAGCAAATGCTTGTAGAAAAGCGGAGGACTGAGGATAAAAATGAGGAAGTGGCAGAAAGAGAGGAAAACACAAAGAAGTCAAACTCATCCAAAAACTTTCGGCGGAACCGTCGACGCAGTGAACGATTTGCCACCAACCTCCGCAACGAAATCCAGAGGAAAAAGGCGCAACTTCAGCGGGGTCATGGTCCAGGAGGGCTGCTGTGCAGCAGAGAAACTGTCCAGGAAGAGGAATGTTCGGACCTTTGTGAAGATGGAGCAGACCTAAACAGGTCTATCCATAATAAATCTGCCAAAGTTGCCTTTGCCACACCAGGAGTCCCTCAAGATTCCCAAAACTCTTCACAGGTCAAGACATCAAAAACCTCAAGAGAGCCAGACCGTGGCACCTCCCATACTCAGACCACATCCTTCCCTCAGGTCAATAATCGATCCAGGTCTGTTCAGATTCTGGATCCAGGCGTCCCCAGCTTTGGTGTCGGCATCAGAGTTGTTGAGGAACCAGCTCCTGCTGGCAAGGCTCGCCGCTGGCGATGGACGCCTGAACACAAGCTCCAACCAGAACTAGATGGAGATCGACGGTGTGGAGTCTCGGGTGAAAGGGTATTGGGTGTAACAGGGTCACGTCATGGAGTTTGTGCCTTCACTTCCTCATCCGGCTCCTCCTACAGTCGCTCCTCTTCGAGCTCTCGAATAGAGGAGTCAGATATTCTTCCATTTGCAGATAGAATGAAGTTTTTTGAGGAGACTTCCAAAGGCGTTCCTGTGTCAAATACCTCAAAAAGGTCCAGCCACAGGCAGAACCAACCAGACCGGCATCAAGAGCAACAGACGGGAGATCTAGGTCAAAATTCTACCCAAAGGAGATACTCCTACCAAGGAGTACAAGAAGAAAGTGTCCATTCTCCAAACAATGTCGAACCTAGGAGGCAGTCTGTCAGTGCCATTAGGGAGAGACAGAAAGAGATGGAGAGGGAAAGGGAGGAAAGGTTGAGAGAGATGGAGAGGCAGCAACAGCTAGAAAGACAGGAGAGAGAACTAGAAATGGAACGGGCAAGACTGAGAGAGATTCAGCGAGAAGAGAGGATGAGGCAGAGAGAGAGGGAACGAGAGAGGGAACTGCAAAGAAAAAATGAGGCTGAGAAGGAAAGAGTGGAACATTTTCAGCATGCCCCACCTCAGGACTGTTACAGTCATTCTGGCATCAGAGAACAAGAGCGAGAAATCCAGCTTAAGGACCAATTCCACAACTGGCAGCCCAAACCGCAGACATTTTCTCACTGTCAAAACCAAGTCCAGGGATCAGCTTTTTATCCCATCAGCCATCATCTGCAGCCAGAGAAACAAGAGTCTTTGCATCAGGGGTACAACGCAAGGAGCCACACTCCCACAGAGGTAGGAGGACTTCTTGCTTGGGTTCATCATTAGACATAACTGGATTTACAGTGCAGAGTTCAAAATGAGTCTGTTTGTAGGATTTTGAATAGAGTTGCACCAATCAGAGATTCTTGACAAATTTCCAGTCTTCATATGAAATTATTTGACCTGCTAATAACAATTTTAGTTGATTCTGATTTGTCCTTAAGTACAGAGTTTGAACCTTTGTTTTGCAGGCAGTAGATACTTATGTTGGGGAAAAGAGGTGATGTCACACTGTGTGTTTTAGACAACAGTTGTGAAACAAAACCTTTCCCATAAAAACCACAAAATAATTACGGAGTTGACATATTAAGATAGTCTTAAATAAGGGATTAGCATTACTAACTAAACCATGTGTGTTCCCTAGACTATGTAGATCCTGAACTCTTACAACGTGAAAATGGTGCAAACATTTCAAAAATTGACAGTTTGAAAGCTAAATAAGATCAAACAGAGAGGTTTTGCTAAGCCTTCTTGTTATCTACTGCACTTTGCACATTCATCAGTTTGAGAACATGACCCCAACATGGGTACAAACTATTCATTTTTGTTGTTTTGCCTAACTGAAACATCGACTTGCCTCAGTAGAAAATAGTTCAAGCATCTAACTATTCCCGCTGATAGCTAACTTTTGACGTTCTTCCTAACCTCCACACCAAAGAGTGTTATGGTTAGCGCAGTGTAGTAAAGCTTAAATGATATGTGATGACAGATTAAGGAACATTAACACTAATGAAGGAATAGTTTTCTGCTTTTAAGTAGCAGTGCTGGAGATAATCTAATTTCAGAAGGTTTATATTTCTGCCTCTGGGCGCATACATTTTCAGTAAGTTCACAAACTTGAGGACTCAAACCAAACATCCAGTGTATTTTCAGTACTGAGTCCAAGTAAAGTCTTTCAGGGTGAAAAATAAACTTTCTAGCTCACTGAAATCAGACTGCTCTTTTAGCTTTAACCCAACTGACCACTGAAAGACTAAAAACTAACTCTGCTTTGTCAACTTGCACCTAAAATGATCTAGTGGTCACTCTTGTATTTGCAGTCAAGTTGCTGCTCTGTCCAAGTGCTCCGCGGTTGAATGGTTGGTCTGAACTGAACCTCACATCCTGCCTGTGGTCAAAGTCTGTAGTTCACATAGAAAATTCTCAGATCATTGAAATAGTTCGTGGAATTGAGGGGGAGATTGGGCAACGGCAGTGCTCTATGGTTCTGGTGCTAATAGCAGTGTTGGGTTACAGCTTAACCGCAAATTGATTTTAGACTCTGGGGAGCAGAGGTCTAACTTTTACAACTCCCCTGAAATGCATCCCTTAAGTATCCTTATCATCTCGCACCAAGTAATCAAAACTGACATTTGTTTTGGGACTAAACACATTTGTAAGATCAGCAAATATTTGAGCCAAGCTGACTCGGGTTTTTGTTCAGTGTGATTTTTGCTATACTGAAGCCTTGGGGTGGGGGAGTCTTGAACCCTGCCCCCCTTCATGCCGTGGTCCTTTTCAAATCAAAGCTTGCGGCTCTGATGCCACGGCGATAACCTCAAGTGTTGAAATCTACCTCTAACTACATGCACTATTTTTAACGGGAACAGATGTGCTGAACTTGGGCTTTTGCAGACATAAAAACTCATGTCTGTGAAAACCCCTCTATTAGGAAAGTACCAACAGATGTTCAGTCAGACTGGACATTAATGTGTTATCAATTAAGGTGTGAGCTTTTACCTTTTATTTCTCGGGGTGACTCTCAGGGTTAAAATGATATGTCCCTTAATGTGCACTGCATTTTTAAAACATCCATCCATCTTCTAACACCCTTGTCCCTCGTGGGTTCGGGAGCGGTGCTGGTGCCTATCTTAAGGCGAACGTTTCGGGCGAGAGGTGGGGTACACCCTGGACAGGTTGCCAGTCTCTCGCAATTTTTAAATCAATTAACTCAATTATTTTAGGGCTAAATTTGGCTCCAAGTAAAACATCATTTCCATCATTATTAGCTTAAGCTGAACTAGGGTTACCTTTGATTTATTTGCTTATCATTTTTATTCCTTAACTCCTTTTTTTCTTGTAGTTAGTGTTAAGATTTTTCAATTTAAAAAATTGCAGACTTCCTGGCAAAGATATTATTCTAGAAAGCCAGTGAGATTAGCTAAAGAAAATATTTTATTCTGCAAAAATGTGCATCCAGCTTTAATTATCCCAGCAGTGGCCAAAACAAATCTGTCATAAAAACATTCAGTACCACCTTAAATGTCAACAGACATTTAAATGTAAATTAGCCATTCATGAAACAGAACATATTATCTTTTAGTAGTTATTTTCATGGATATTACCTGCTGCTGAAAGCAGGTGGCGGCTGAATGTGTAAAGTACACACTTGTTATGCCAACAAAAATACCATCTGGATGTTCTGATTTGCATCACAGACAGTAAGTCAGGCTCTTTTTCCTTCATAGTATATTTGTGCAGCCTGTCCACCCTGTGGGGACCTGCTGGCTACTTTCACCTCTAAACCAAGAGAGTGCAATAAGTTCGTTCACCACTTCCTCTACTCTACTTTAATACGTTAAGCACCCCTAAACTCTTCACCTGCCAGCATAAAGTAGTGTCTTTTAGATTTATATATAATTATTATTGGACATATTGTTACTTACCATCATGTCTTTGATTTTTGTAAGACTCAAATAAGCATTAAAGGTGTTGACATAGTTAGCAGTGAAGGAAAACTTCAAAACTGTGAAGTTACAATTATCTTTAGGTTTGTTCTTGCTGTCAAAACTTTACTTTTTCTTTTAGTTTTGAGCGGATCAGCAAGACGGTAAATTGGTAAGAAAGTACTGATCCTCTTATAGAAATACTGAACTTTAGTGACTTAAGCGACTACCATGGCTAACTGTGATCAACAATTTTTGTGGCATTTCTTGACAGAAAACCAATCCTTTTTTCCAAAAGTGCAGCCAAAATGACCAAATCCATCATGGTCTGCAATTTGCTAATGCATGTTTGTAAGCTAGCCAGCAAGAAAACAAACAAGACATTGGCAGCTAGCATGTGGCTCACTAGCCAGAGCCACAAAAAGACCCCAGAAATTTCACAGATTTGGTTCCCTGCATTTATTTTGTACAGCTCTGTTGTGATAGGTCTTAAATTTTATTCATATTGGTCTTAAAAAGTCTTAAATTTGAGTTGGTGAAACCCTGATAAATTAAATGAAACTGAAATTGGACTAAAATTAAACAACTTTGGACTAACATATCTAACAAACATTCCAGCTAAGTACTGAACAAGCGTTTGAACTAAACTGTACCTGATAGAAAAGATAGAGTTATCAAAAGAATGCGGAAAACAACAAGGAAGAAAGTGTTCTTAATGTAGCAGAAATCGCCTCCACCCTAATCAGCTTTGTTTCCACTCAAATGTACTGCAGGGTGGAGGAACACACCCTCTTCCCAACACTTCTCAGCCTAGGTGTTATTAACCCTTTTTCTAATCTCTTCCCAGACGTTTCACGCCTCGCAACAGGAAATGGTCAAACTCAACAGGAAGTACAGCCTGACGGAAAGGTGAGGCCCTCTCTTTGGAAACAACTTACATCATTTGTTAATCAAGCATAAAATATTACTTCGTCACATTTCGCTCTTTCTGAGACACTCACCTGCTCCGTCTCTGCTTCAACCAGCCTCTAGAGACATCAGGTCTGGTTTGGTCATTGTGCACCGGCAGGCGGAAAGCCTACTTAGTCACAGCTGACTCTGATTTAGCTCTAATGAGCTCTAAGTGTGTGGGGCAATCATCCATGCTCAAGATGTGACCACAGTGATATGTATTTGGATGTATGCGAACATGTAGCAGAGGGAGAAAGGCATGTAGGGTATGTGTGGCCTAAGATGACCTGACTCAGCTAGCAGGGAATGAAGAAAGGAAACATCTGGAACTTTTCAAGAAAAAAAAAAGGCTTTTAATGTAAATTTATGTTCATATCAGATGAGACCAAAAAATAACATTACTTAAGATTAATTCATCTTAAGTGAATTAATCTTCCCTTCCCCTTCAGAGACTACTCCAGCTGGAGACGGGAGTCCAGGCCACCGCCAGCTGTCCATCAACAGCAGCAGCAGCAGCATCTTCATCAGGTGCACTGGGACTCCAGACGGCCTACCAGTCGTGGTGATGAGCGAGATGTCTACAACGCCGCCCCCCCGCCGGCACCCCTTTACCTTCGAGGACGAGCCATGTCTGAAAACGACCTGCGCTTCGAGACCAGCCACCGCTGGTCGCCCTCTATCTACGCCGCCTCGAGCCAGACCCTGAGTGAGATGGAGGAGGGCGGAGACTCATCGAGCGCAGCGCGCCAAAGGAAGAAGAAAACCCCACCTCCGCCGAGACCACCTCCCCCGAAGTGGGAGCAGTTCCATCGCCGACGGGCGTCTCACCACGCGCTGCTCGCGTCCTCCGCGTTTGCCGCGCCGCAGCCCATTCCATCCTCCTTCGACAGCACAGAGGGACGCTACTTGGTTCACTCGTCCTCCTACGTCCCGCCACCTGATGAGTCCCGGCAGAGGTCCTACAGCCTACCCCCGGAGAGGCAGGAAGCGTCAGAGACCTGCTCTCGATGCAGCTGCAGTCAGACTCAAACTCGGGAGCACACGTTCTCCCAACTGTCCAGCCAAAGTTCGGCTCCGTTTCAGGAGCACGCCTTCACTGTTGCCCCACCCAGCCCGATGTTCTCCAGGAAGGCCTTCAGGCCTGTGGCGCCGCGCCATGTTGAGAGGGAGGGTGACTTTATGGTGGAGCCTGTAGCATCTCTACCTCCACCTCTACCAGCTAAGACCAGAATGAGAAGGTGAGATGAAATACTGACACTTTCAAAGCAGCCCTGTTTAGTCCGTTTTAGTCAAACTCTTGGTCATTTGCTTCGAAAGTCGGGTTGGTTTGGGAAGGTGTAAATGCGCAATTGAACTCTGTGAACCAAAAAAGGAAACTCTGGTCCGCTTGAAAACCTACATCTTGGTTTGTTAAGTGAACTCTGGTCAAAATGCGTATGTGAACACCAAGCGAACCAGAGGCCGCTCAAAAAGCAGGAAGTGGATTATAGCGTAGGGCATTGTGGGTAAATACAACCAAAACAAAGACGTTAGTGTAGCGTCAGCAGGAAAAATAGCTGATTGTCTTTTACCAAAGACAATAGAGAAATCCAACAACTGCTAAAATCTGACACTACTGTTTTTGTTTGCATTTCATGAAGAAGGAAGTTGCTGACCTCTTCTTCTAAGGTTTTCATGTTGTTTCCTTCAGTGGTTCATGGTACACTGCCACTACAGGCGAGGGGGAGAACAGGTTTTCAAAGAGTTTGTATCATTTGACACAGTTCAGTAAGAAATCGAACTGCAGCAGCTGAAAATGTAACGAATGCTGCAACCTTAGAAAGTGTTTTTGGTGGACTTGTTTTTTGCAGGCTCACATTGTTTTCTTTGAGATCTTCCCAGGAAATTCACATTTAGTTTTAACACAAAAGTTACACGCGATATTTTTCATAAATATTATCTACGTTTATTAATAGAGGAAGCAGATTCTGTGCAACAGAAACCAGATGTTCGAGGTCTTTATTATCACATAATTGTATTGAGAGTACTTACAAAGTTTAAACTGATGTTGTTTCTGAAATGTTATCTCTCTTCCAGTCCATCTGGGTTGAATGTGGGCCTCAGTCCAGATCTCAAACCACTACCCAGCATCAGACCTGGAGCCAAGCGGGAGAGACCCCCGTCTCCTGGAGTTCATAGTCCCTCTCCGGGTTTAGAAGTTGGCAGATCGAGAGAGGATTATCCTACAGAAGCCTACTTCAGTCAAGTAGAGCTCGAGCATCAGCAGGCTTTCACAAGCAGAGACTTCCAGGTTGAAGGTCAGCAGAAACATGCAGAGTTCGAAAAAACTCTGAGCCCGAGCCCCGTCCACAGCCTGGAGGCCGAGCTGGAGGTTCCCTTAGAGACGGACATCGACGATTTCCAGGAGCTGCCCGTGGAGCACATGCCCATCACCAGCGAGCTGCCGTGCTTCGCGCAACCCGTCACAGTGCTGGAGACGGACATTGACACGCTGCCGGATCCCGAGGCCTCGCCGTCAGCTGAGACTCTCGATGGGAGCGGCTCGCTGGACGAGGAGGAATTGGAGCTTTTCCCTCCAAGTGGCGAAGGAGAGTCTGGGACGGAAAGCTGGAGAGAAGCCAGTCAGTCTGTGGAGCACAACACCAACAGCCTGGACAGGTAGTTTAAGCTGGGCAAGACCTGTTGTTGTCACTAATACTTCATCCTTTAACGGGGTGTCTGCATATCCTTAAACAATCGTACATTTACCCACAAAACATTAAGGCCTTAAAATGTTTTAAATTAGGGTTTCTAAAATGAAGGCCTTAGAATGTCTTGAATTAATTTGAAACAATGTAAGCTGGCCTTAAATCTGTCAATCACAGATCTTACATTTTGCTGTGGCACTATTTAATCTTTGTAGTTTATTTTCCTTGTGGGTCTTCTCTGTCAGGCAAAGGTTTGAGTCACACGCAGACATCTTCATTACGTTTTGTGACTGGAGGCGGTTGAGGCTACCTAAAGCTAGCTGCTAATATACCCTTGCTAGCTGGCTCGCTAGCTGTTTTGCGTCTATCACCAATTACCGCAAGTTATTGTCAGTTGCCTGGACAACGTTCATCTTCGCCATCGGCTCAATTCTGTCACCAACCCAAGCAATGCTAGGTGCATTCACTGCCGGCACTGCTATATAAAATAAGCAGTTTTATTTTCCACACTTCTGTTGTGATATATCATTCATAATGTTCTTAAGGAGGTCTTAAATTTGAGTCGGTTAAACCTGCAGAAACCCCGTTTGAGCAGTTCTGTCTTCTGTGTTATCTGTTGGCTTTTCTCCCTGCCTCTGTAATTTAGTTGCTCACCAGGGGTTGAGATGTTTTTCATATCCCTGTCGTTGCTCTTTTGACGCGCTCAGCCCACAGAATTCACTGCCGTTTTAAAAACCGGTTCGTTTGCCGCCGTTTCTAACCACACGCATAAACAAACTGTCTCCTCCGTCGGTCTTCCTCTCTTCAGGCAGTCCGGGGCCAGCTCCAGCTGTTCGTCTTATTACCACACGTCTGCAGCCAAGGCTCATCTCCTGTCGCAGATGAAGGACTTCGCCGACAGCAGAGAGAAACACGAGGACGACGAGCTCGCCTACAAGGTAGGCACACACGCAGCCCAGCTTCATTTTGAACCACTTTTAAGGAGTTTTTTATGGAGAGAAATTATCATACATTAAACAACTTCAACTAATTTCAAAAACAAGACCAGGGTTCATAAAAATGACTAAACATTCTGATAAACAAGGCTGGTTTCTCTAAATTCGCTATCATGCAGACTCAACAAGAGATCCTGTCAGCAGCTACAACAACTCTGAAGAAATTGATATGAGTTAAAACAAAGTACTCTTAAACAACCCCACAGTATGATGCTGCCACCACCATGCTGGGTAGTAGGCACAATGTTCTAAGGTTTTAAAGTTACCCTACTCCAACCCATCAAACGTACATTTTGTCACTTTTAATTAAAAAGCTCAATCTTTATCTTTTCTAAGCGTCACTGTGAGCAGGAAGGCCGATGTTGATGCAGTTTCAAGTTACCCAAACATTCTTGAAAGCATGTTTTTATATTTAACTTTAATGTATAATTTTAAGCCTTCGTGGGTCAGAGGAAATCCATAATAAGTTTTTGATTTTAAATCTCCTTGAAGGGTTTTGTTGTGTAATCAGCCCAATCTGGGAAGAAAAAAAAAATGCATTACTGTCCAAATTTGTTCTTCTGTTATTTGTCGCACTGCGAGCTGAAACGGTTGTTTCCGTGTTGTGCAGAAGCAGCTGATGGAGAGCCTGCGTAAGAAGCTGGGGGTGCTGAGGGAGGCTCAGAGGGGACTGCAGGAGGACATCAGAGCCAACGCACAGCTGGGAGACGAGGTCCAGTCCAATCCTGCTCACTAGATTAAGAGCTTTAAATCATCTGTGCATGTTGGCAGCCACTCTTACTTTGAAAACTTGATGCGACTCATTTTGTACAAGCATGTCTACAAAAATGCTTTCTTTAATTAGGACTGGACTGTATTTCAGATTATAAAGTCATATATTGGATATGTTGTCTGAAGAATTTGTGTTATTTTAAAAATGCTTTTGATTGGATGATGGTTTAAAAAAAAAAGTTGGTATTAGAAAAGTAATGAAAATCTTGGAAAAGAGGCATCTCCTGGGCCTTTTTACTGTTTTTTTTATATATGTAACTGTCAGTGTTCCTACACAGTTTGGGAAAAGTTTTTGATGGAAGTATTTTCCAGGTTTGCATTCGTAAGGAGTAAGACTTTACTTCTGATGCTACGTTCTAAGTTGTATCCCCCTAAATGTCCCTCCATTCATCTATCTGTCCTTCCTTCCATCAACAATCCAGCCATTCCTGTATTCATCCAGCAACTCATTCAGTCATCAGGGATTCTAAAAATTGAGATCTTAAAATGTCTTAAATCCCTTTTTAAAAGCATGTTGGCCTTAAATACGTTGATCACAAGTCTTAATTTTTTTCTTGTATATGCTATGTTTTTGTTGGGGTTTTTTCTCCCTGGACTTTTCTGTCAGGCAAAAGTTTGAGCCACAGGCAGACATTTTCATTCTTTAACTCACTTCTAACGTACCCTTGCTGGCTAGCTAGCTGGCTTTTTTGCGTCTATCATGGGTAAGGGGCAAATTTATCACATGTTGGCTGGACGACGTTCGTACATTTCTTTTGAAATATAGGTCTTAAATTCCATTTATAATGGTCTTACAAAGTCTTACGTTTAAGTTTGTGAAACCCGCAGAAACCCTATTCGTCCATCTCTTCATCCATCTGTGGTAAATAGCTCAACACTTTTACATTAATGATTCTAGAGTTAGACTCCAGATCCGGTAGGTTCGAGAACGTGTGACATTTCTAAATCCAAGGATATCTTTATCCACCAAGGATAAAAGTAGTCAAACAGCCTCTTTGTCTATTTTTTCACTTCCTGTAGGTGGAGAACATGGTGGTATCCGTGTGTAAACCTAACGAGGTGGACAAATACCGCATGTTCATTGGCGACCTTGACAAGGTGGTGAGCTTAATGCTGTCTCTGTCTGGGAGGCTGCTCAGAGTGGAAACCACACTGGACACGCTGGACCCTGAGACAGAGCACCAGGACCGGGTGAGGAGGAGGAAACTTTTACATAAAGAACCAGAAATTAAATGCTGATTAAAGAATCAGTAATAAAGAGTCATATTAATAAAAGTCTTTTTTTTTTTTTTGGGAGGGCGTGGTTGGGACAGATTTAAAAAATCTAAATTATTATTTATAATCCGGTTGTCTGCACATCCTTAAAAAGCATAAAGTTTATTAATCTAAAATTAAGACCTTAAAATATCTTAAATTCATGTAAATTATCCTTAAGTAAGTCAATCACGTCTCAAATTTTTATGTAGAATTTTTTTAAGCAGGACTTTTTTATCAGAAAAGTTTGAGTTATGTGCAGATATCTTCTCTCACTGCGCTCTTTTCCATTACCTGCTAGCTAGCAAACAAACAAGCCATTAGCAGCTAGCATATAGCTCATTAGCAGCTAGCATATGGTTCTCTAACTAATTAGCTAGCTAGAAAGCCATATGTTAGGCGTGAAGCACAAAGCTGTTGCCAAGAACAAGAAAAAGACTCAATAAATTTCAGTTTTGCATTTATTTTGTACATCTCTGTCATGATATGGGCATTACATTTTATTCATAGTAATCTTTAAAGTTCTTAAAAAGCTCTTAAATTTGAGTAGATGAAACTTTCATAAACCTAATAAAATAAGGTCATTTTTGTCCTGTAGCTCCCCCTGCTGGAAAAGAAACGTCAGCTCATGAGACAGCTGTCGGAGGCTCAGGACTTGAAGGACCACGTCGATCGCAGAGAGCAGGCCGTCAGCCGGGTTCTGGCCCGCTGCCTCACCCCAGAACAGCACAGAGACTACAGGTGCGCATCAGAATGGGAATTAACTCGCATTTAACCTGGCCAGTGAACTGTCCTGGAGTACTAAATTGCTTTGTGTACTTTTATGTTTTTTCTCTCCAGCCACTTTGTGAAGATGAAGGCTGCCCTGCTGGTGGAGCAGAGACAACTTGAGGACAAGATTCGTCTGGGAGAGGAGCAACTCAGAGGGCTGAGAGAGAGCCTGGGCCTGGGTCTGAGCCTGGGAATGGGAATGGGGATGGGAATATCGATGGGATACGGACATTACTGAGCAATACAGAAGAAGTGAAATGAAGGATGAAGCCCTTAACATGTTCAGTTCAAATCAAATCCAACACATGGAAGACATGTTATCAATCGCACAGTTAAGGACAGTATCTTAATAGTTGTATGACGACACTAAACACAAAGCTGCTGCAGACGGTTACTTAGACATAAATATAGGAATTAAAACTGCTTAAGAAGCTACTATCTGATAGTAAGAGTATTCACACACAACCACTGGCAAAAAACAGTCAAACAAATAATATTCTGACTCTTTTAATTTTATCCAAGAAGCAAGTGAAGTCATCCCAAAATGGTCCTACAAGACATTTTCCAGCTCAACAGGCAAACATTAAGGCATGGAAAAATAAAAATGAAGACCAGACTCTTAGCATCATAGCGAAGACGAAAACCAGCTAGGAGATGATAGATAAGTGTCCGAAAAGCCTGTTTGTTGCCATGACAAAGAAATCAAACACTCTGTGCCTTAGACATGTACTGTACTATTAAACTGGCACTATGTATTTTCTGTTGTTACACACTTTGTTGCCAAAGACATTTTTGCGAGATGACTGTGTCATTCACTTCTGTTTTCTTTTATATTTAAACCTCCCGGTTCAGAGAACTAGAGGAGGGTTTTTTTGGTGCTTCTCATATCCACACTAAAGCCAATGTTTCACAGTGCCATTGTCAGCTTTATTAACTGCTAAACATTGATTCTGCAAGACATAAATATGCTGTTATTATTGTGTTATTTTGTGTTACTTTACTGTACTTGTGTGGAGTTTGACACTCCATGGACTGACTCTCATGTAACGACCTTTATGTACAGGAGGCACTAGTGTTGATTATGTATATGGTTTGTATATTGTGGTGTTGATGTTCGAGAACATTCATTTTAAAAGATGGGTGAGAAGACCTGGAAGAGTTTAAGTTTACTTTATACGTTTACAATGAATGAATCCGGAGTGGAGTGCGGTTTGTGTTGCATCAAGTGAAGTTTGCAAATTTATTTTCGGCCATTTTTTGTTCTCATCTGCAGTGTTGTCAGTACCGCGTAACAAAGTAAACAAGTTTAAAACAAAAGAAATTGAAAAGTAAAGAAACATTGGCACTCGTTAATTGCTGTTAAAGTCAACCTGTCCCATTTGGACGTAGCTTGAAGTCTATTCAAAGCTGCACGTCTGTATCAGCAAAGGACTCCTGTTGTTTTTAGTTGTAAGCAACCCTAAGTCTGAGATTACATTGATCGTTGTCGTTATCGTGTATATTTGTGAATGTTTTACTGTGCTGCAAACAGCAATTCTCACTGGAAAATTCATTGGAAACATATTGATATTTTAAGGACAGACATTGCCTGTTGGACCTGTAAGAGAGTGTATTTCTTTTGTTTCTGTTTTTTTTTTTTGGTTAAATTTTGATTTATTAAAGAAAACATTTTGTTACTGCAAAAACACTTGTGTGAGGAAATTGTACCATAAATAATAATGATTTTTAAACTACCTCCTAGCCGTACTGTGGTGATTTACGCTTTGACGGGCCTCCTGAATGTCCTGAGCTAACGTGTGAATGCTTCTCAGGGGAAGCTTACAGTTTAAAGTCGTGGGATGGTTGAGTAAACACGGCTTGGGGTTGTATGGAGGTTGACAAATGACAAGTGGAGTGAGGGGAGTCGTTGAGCACGTCTGTGGGAGGTGGAGAAATTTACCCTGGAGGCACATTGAGCGGTAATCATGTGTTGATAGTACTGATAGCTCTGTCAAGTTACGTTTCCTGGAAGCAGGGGCTGTTAAATATTCCTGCTCAAGTTATAAACGCTGAAAAACAAGAGCGGAAATGGAGCGTAAAAACGTAGTGCTGTGAAATAGTAGTCACCCCCCCCTTTTGCCTCTGGGTTGCACAGAGTGAATGCAAAAAGCAGCCTTCGAAGGATCATATTTATTAAATGGTAAGTGAAGTAAAAACAAACTCACCCTCTAAACTTAATAAATGGTTGTTTCGCCTTGGGGAGCAACAGTAGAAATCAAGCAATAGAAATAACTGGTAGTGTTTTGGGACAATTGCTTCATAATTATCAGGTAGTGTGGCAAATTTTGACCCAGTCTCTTTCCTATTGGTGACTGATGAAACCTTTTAGCTAAGGGGAGTGATGCCTGCTTTGCTGTAGATGTGTCTCTCTGTTATTGTGTGACTTCCTTTATGGCTTTGCACCCATTTTCTGACAAATTGGTAACTAAGTTTATTTTGAATTTCTTTAGCCTGAGCCGTGACATTCTGGTTTTTGTAGCCTAATTCATGTTATGAGGTGGATTCTGTTTGCTTTCTTTATTGACAGTAATCAGGCATGGTTGTGACCAGTGAAAGTCGACCCCAGCTTTCCAAAATCTCAGATAATTCATGATTGAACAACTTATGTCTTGTTCACAGAACTATACGCTGTCAAACAAGAAACAAGAGGGACAAAATGATGAGAAAGTGTTCCTTGTTTCTCTGTTTGGTCATGATGCTTTAAGACCTCAAAGGTGAAACAGTGATGTGTGTTGGAAACTTGGAGCCACTTTCTGCATAAAACTGAGCAAGTAGGACCTGAATAGTTCAGTGAGTGGCCACAAGGTGTCGCCCTCTAACCACTGTGAAATAGAACATGGACGCATATTCCTAAAGATTCACTTAATGATTTCAAGCATGGCTGCAGTTCCTATGGTACAGTTGAGCTTTTGGGCTTTATGAGAAAACTACGACCTGCCTCAATCAGTTTGACACTACATTTCATATACACATATCTCCATTTACATAAAGATACAATTTTCTCATTTATTAAAAAATTTTTGACGTGCAAAAACTAACAAACAATGAAGAAATTTGATTATTTCTTTTTTACCTTTTAAATATTAATTTATGTACATGTAAATTAATATTTACACATATTACGTGCCACATAATTTATAGGTTAATTATGTAGCACGTTGCCTTATTGGCCATTAAAATGGCTCGCTTCATACATTTAAGAAATTCAATACAAGATACCAAAAATTTATTTATTTATTTATTTTAGTTTTTTCGGTCTCCAGTTTTTGAGAAACATAAAAAGAAGAACAAGAGTACTCAGATAAAATTCCACTTTTCAAATTCGTTTGATGGTCAAAGCATTTTCTGGATTAATTTAGTAACTGACTATAATCGACCCGAACTGTAAGATTTAGGAAAACATCGATGATTGATTAGTAAAACTGCTCCACTGACCCATTTGAAAACGCCACACACATACCAATAGGAAAAGCAATGACTCTTCACTCGACTAGTTGTCCTGGTATTTGGATATTTAGTATTTTCTTATCAACTGCAAAAGTGTAACCGGAAATAAACATCCTCGTGCCTCCAAAATAAAATCCAGTTTGACGTTTTTAGAAAAGAAAGAAAAAGAAAATGTCGATTCGCATCCCAAAGACATGAATAAATCTGTAGAAAACCCCCCCCACCTCTTATATGATTGTAAAATTTGTCATGTTGTGATTGAAAAGCAGATTCGAAAGTTTTGAGATTTGAAGGACAAAACCGGAAGTTGTAGCCATGTACAGCTTGCATGACACTAGCTTACATGTTGCAGTTTAAGTGGCAAAAAAAAAAACGGGTAAATACCGAAAAATACAGTCAGATCCAATGTGTCGTGTTCGGGTAGACAAACCATATTAAAACGCGCTCGTTTCGTGTCTATGCGCCGTGTAAAAGCCGAGGTTTTTGCCGCTGTGGAGAATGACGCAGAATGTTTTCTTCAAGTTTACTGCAGTTGACATAAGCGGCTCCAGCTGAAGGAGAAGAAGAGCGGAGAGCGGCGGGGCAAATCCGAGTCACAAGACTTCTTCATCGCCGCCTTTTTCCCAGTCGAAGGCTTTAAGTAAGGCCAAAACTTTTCATCTTCTTCTACTTTTCTCATTTGGTAAGAACAGCATCAACACACTAAGTTAGCCTGTGGGGGGGGAAGAAGGTATGCGAATGTGCTCGTCAGCAGCAAAGCGCTCATTAAAGCCCCAGCTAATATAATATAATCATCTAGTGAGCGCGAGGCGCTCGTTCTGCCAACTGAACCGCAAAGATGCGACAGAAAAAGTGAGCGGAAGTAGTGACAGAACTTCCCTTTAACTAAAACTAGTCATGTCTGGATGAGAGGAGCGGATGTGCAGTGGGTCCTCATTTTAAACACTGTTCTGGGTGGAATAAACACACAACTGGCACCCCGCTGACTTTCAGAGCCAATGTTCCAGTTTGTGTCGAGCTTGTATCGGAATTATGCCCTCGTCGTGGACAGAGGTAATTAGCTGAAGTTAGAGGAGGAGAGGCTCATTTTGCAGACGCTGGAAGTTAAACGCTCCATTTTTAATTGTGTGTGTTTGTTTCTAATACCTTGTGGGGACCATTTTCCTGACATATACTACGTTGTGGGGACCCACTGCTACTTGTGGGGACCGAAGCCTGGTCCCCACGAGGGGAAACGCTGTTTTTGGGTCAGGGGTCAGATTTAGGACTAAGGTGTGAATTGAGTAGGGGTTAGGGTTAGGTATGTAATGGTTAGGGTAAGGGTAAGGTTTAGGCTGTAGAAATGAATGGAAATCAATGGAAAGTCCCCGCAAAGATAGCTGCGCAAACATGTGTGTTGTGAAACAGCCCCTGGACTTATGGAGAACCCCGGCTACAGCAGCGGCTTCGACGGCCTCCATCACCCCAGCGACGACGACGATGACGAGATGGTGGACATCGCTGGAGCCACGCTGGACTTTTCGACCACAGATGACGTCCCCCCGCTCAGCTCAGGTAACCTGCACGCGCGTGTGGAGTCACCACTGTAAAGGTGTCGACAGAGGTCTGGTATTGATGTGGGTCCTGGCTGACTCAGACTGACCCACGCCTGACATTATTCAGTCCACTGACAGCTCTGGATGTGGTAATCTTTCATTTTAGCCAACACGCTTCAGCTCAACATGCAAATAATCAGGTAGCACAGGTTGCCTAAAGTAACCCCAGAAAGTCTACCGTAAATGCTCAAAACTCTCTCCATGAAGTTCATGGGTTGGGTTCATATTAGTAAGTCTGATATAGATCATATAAAATCTGAAAAGTTGCAACATGCATTTGTATTCAGCCCCTGTGTGGTGATGTTTCATTGAAACCACTGCAGTTTGTCTTTGTCATTGTCCATTTTGTTTCCAAAGTAGTTCAAACGAGCTTGGTCGCATTACATCTATAGTGTTTGGCAACGTTTAAGTCTTTTCCCAAATAATCAGTATGATTTAAGTCTGGAAAGTTCCTCCACCTTGTTTATTCTCGTCATTTCTCTCCGGTCGAACAGCATCTCGAGAGAGATTTGAAATTTGTGCTCCTGAACTTTGTAACTGTTTACCTTTAGATGTACGGATGGCTGAGACTGTCGAGACTTTTAAATCTTTCCTCTAAAGACTCATTTTTATTCTCTGGTGTTTGAGTTTGCGTTTCTTTTATCCTCACAATTATGGAGTATATTTGTATTTTTGTTTTAGCCGTACTTTTAAATGTACGGCTAAAACCCATACCTCCTTCATTTTTACCTTATTTATTTGTTTACTCATTTGCATCATACTAATGCATCTGAATCCTGATTAAATCTCATTGAAGTTTGCGATTGTAGAGAGAGAGGACGTGAAAAAGTTCTCTCTCTTTTTCACATCAATGGTGCCTTGAATACTCTTGCAAGCCACCATTGATCAACATTCTAGCTTCAATCATAGGGAAGTGTGTAAAGAAATCATGCTCTTTTTTTTTTTTTTTTCTCCTCCCCAATATTGCCCGGTTACTCATGATGTCATCATCAGGTAATTAAGTTCCTGTTGCAATGTCCTTGTGATGTTGTAAGAAGGCGACGTGAAAAGATAAAATGAGATTTAATAACCACTGGATGTTCGACTGGCATGGAAAGTTTCCGTCTTCTTTGTTTCTAAACCCGAGCTGCTGTGGTTTCTGTTTGTCCGGGGCCCTTTAAGAGCCTAAAATGCCCTCATCCAATTAATAAACCAACTGTTAAATAAATATCATGCAAATATGTGTGATACATTTCATAAAAAGGTGCCCTTAATAATAAACAAATGTGGTGTGTCTGAATAGTGAGCAGAATCTATTTATTCCTCTGCACATTAGAGCTGCCTGGTTACTGGTGACCTCAGTGTGCCGGCTAACTCAAACAGAATAAAACGCACGTCAGCAGGAAGGAAGTCTGGAGAACGTCGTAACTCAACAGTGAGCTGTTCCTGCTGTGTCAGCTGAAGGAAAGGAAAGACGCTTCACCGCACTTTTAAACGGAACTTTCTTTGTAAATTAGGGAGTTTGTGAATTTACAGTCAGAGCACAGAGTGTCTGGTAGAAGTTGTAGGAGGAAAACTGGAGGAGTTTTTTTTTTTTTTTTTTTTTTTATTTTCTTCTTCTTTTTTTTTTTATTTGTTTTGTTTTTTTTTTTTTTTTTTTTTTTTTTTTTTTTTTTTTTTTTTTTTTTTATTTTTTTTTTTTTTTTGTTGGCCC
>CAEFZX010010781.1:0-17609 GCA_903066825.1 Alfaro cultratus
AGTGAGAGCAGCGAGGTATGTTTTGTTTTGTTGTTTGTATTGTAATTTTGTGTTTGTATTCTAATATTTGTATTTGTTTTAGTTTTCACGGTGACTGTGGTGACTGTGGTGACTGATGTGATGATCCTGGTGGATCGTCATTAAGAAAATAAAAACGCTAAATTCACCCGTCGAGACTGGCTGATTAATTCAAGTGCTGGGGAGCTGCTACAAATAGATAAGCTAAATGATGAAAAATCAGTTTATATATTAAAAGTTTTTTAACCATTTCATTGATAGAGTGGCAGCCAGTGCAGTTAGCGAGAGGTTGATCAATCCCAGGTGAGGCTCAGGTCACTGCTGCCTCACCAGCTTCGCTTCCAAGCATTTGAATGGGAAATTGCGAAAATTTAGTGATTTTGCAGAAAAAATAAGCAAAATTGGTAAAGCTAAATGAAAAATAAATACTTTACAGTAGAAAACAGAGGATGAAAATAGCAATATAAATTATCATTATATTATTCTTCCGTTCACTGCTTAGGACTCCGGTGAACCACAGTGACCAAATTACCCAAATTACTCCAAATTTGACAACCTGTCTAAGAAGTTACAAAAAAACTGAGATGTTTTTTACAATGTACTCACATTTAAGGCATTTTCCATAAACTAATCCAACCTGGCTGTTTTCAGGTTTTTGTACCAACTTCAAGGGTAGTACCAGTAGCACCGAGCAGGGTAAGGCCGAAACCGTTTGATTGATAGCTGACCGCATTAATCGACTGGCTCGTGATTTACGTCACTGACAACTGCAAACATTAAAGTTTAGTTATAGACCACGGACATGCCGTCTGCTATCAGAGAGCTGCTCAGTACAGAGTCAAATCACAAGCAGCAGCAGGAAGGCATGCATTAAGTCATGCCGCAGAATGACCATGAATTAGCAGCAATGCTAACGGCTTGTCTCTCTGAAGACTAAAGAATAATAAAGGAGAGAGAAATGGTGAAGCTGTGGTCAGCTTTCTGCGCTGACAGTATGAAACATCGGAACTACATAATATTAACTTGTGATGTGAATTTTATTTTTCTTTTGGATAAAAAAAATAATAAAAAACCGAAAGTTCATGCGTGGCTGTTTGTTTACATCTTGTGACCTCATTACCTAAATCTTTACCTTAAATTGCACATTGAAGAAAATAAATGTTAATATATTTACATGTGTCGCAAAATAGTCAACTGATCGATGACTTTATCTTCATGTTTGGGCCAGAAATGAATTTCTATAAGACAAAATGAAATATCTGGGTTGATTTGAATCCATCAAAACCGGAACCTCGTCTGTTCAGTGTTGTTGAAAACATCAGCGGAGAATTGACTACAGCTACTGTGCGCTCGTTCCGCCCACAACAACAAGGAACAGATACGCTCACTACCTGGCGTAGAACTGAACCGGCCATTAACCGGTTAGTGTGCAACTTGCTGGTGGAAAAGCACTTTTTGTCCACTTCAAATGGACCAGAGTTTGTTCTCCCCATTGGTCCGGACCTTTTGTGCAGGTGTGAAAACACTCAAGCAAATCCTGCTGTGAACGAGCAACCAGATGGAGGTGGTGTCTGTCCGCTTCCAAACAGATTCTGGTGCGGTTTGCTTCTGGTTTGAATACAGACCAGCCTCGCTCCAAACCAGCTACAAGAAATATGCATCTTTCTGGACTTCATGAGCCACTGTTTCTGGATATTATGGTAAAAATGAGCTCTTCAGTGTTGCGAACATTACTGCTGCATGTACAGATTAATCTCAAATTGTACCTGAACCCGTTTTATTTAGTTTAGCTGCTGTCTGAATGTTGTAGGTCAGCATGCAGCATTTGTTGCTGGTGCCATTCCAAAGTTAAAAACATTACAAAACTTTCCTTGATCAAGCTGCTCTTGACATTCAAAATGGTATTGCAGCAAGTTTTTAAGAATTTTGTTACAGCAACATTTAATTCCCCTTCGGCATCAATAAAGTGTTTTTGGTTTGAATTTGAAAAACAGCACAAATGTGCACAACAAAAATAAAGCAAGCAATGGGAGCAATAATCATCAACCGCTTAGCTTTGTTAGCGAGACATAGTCTGCTTGCAAAAAGGCAAAATGTGAAAGAAACCAAACAAAAAAAAGTTATCTTTTGGTCTGGACCAAACAAGCAGATTGAAGACTTTTCTAGTATAAATACATCCTTAATTCTGATAAAACACATTCATCCGTCGTTGTTATTCTTGAAATATTCGAAGTACAGAAAATGCAGCTGAAACAAACACCCAGACAACCGGAGCCTGTAGAGCCCGTAGAGTCGACTCTGATTCACAGCTCAGTGTTTCTCTACTGTTGAAACCTCGGTTTCCAATCAGAGAATTAGCCGCAGTCTTTGATGCCAAAATCCACACGGTAATCCATCTCACTTCCACTCCACACAGTGGCTCCGGCCCCAGCTAAGCATTTTGCCAGTATGTATGAAGCCGAGACTAAAAAAAAAAAAAAGAAAAGAAAAAAAAACATCTCGCAGCCGAGGTAAATAGCAAACCGTAATAGCAAGCTTGATCGTCATAGCAGAAAAAGAAGCTTTGGTTTGGCTTGACCATGAGCCTGAGTGCAACTCAATACCTGGTGTTATATCTAGAGGCTTTTGTTAAGGACCGGGTCAGGCTAACTGTGCATTCAACGTCCTGGCCTCTCCTTCAGAGCGTGATTAATGAGGAAGCAGACAGACAACCGGGGTGCATTCTAATCACCCACAAGGACACAGAAAGATAGCAAGAGGGACTAAGAGCGGAAGGAGAAGAAATAGATTACATATTGATATAGCAATTTGTGGGGAGTAGTTCTTTTCTTTTATCGAATGAGGCACAAAGCTGAATTCTCGCATGGCTTCCTGCACACACATGCTCAGATGCATAAAATATTCCTATGGCCTCGGAGGCAAAGGAAGGGACATGAAAGATATCGAGACTTCCTCGTGGGGTTAGCTTTGGCACGGCTCAGTCCAGCAGATCAGGAGGAATTGGCCCATCTCGCTGCAACGCCCACAGGGACTCTCACTCACGGCTGTTCATGCTTCAAAAAACTGGCACTCAAAGTTAAGTTAGTGAAGTGTGCAGCCATTGTAGACACCCTTTGAATTATCCGCACAAATATCAAAGCGGGGAGCGAGCCTGTGAATGCTGTTGGTGAAAATGGAAAGACTTACAACAGCCAGGTGGAGAAGACGAAGGAGGATTGGGCTGGATCGACATTAAAGAAGAAATCCCCCCGGGCTGTGGCGCTCACGCAATGCTAAGCCTGTGATATTTATTCACTGAGTCACACGAGTTTTATACCGAGGTGCTGCATTTTTCTTTGCTGCCTCAACTGCCTAATATTTGTCTAGGTAAGTAGCCGTTTCTTTTAAACTGTCTTTTCATCTTGCAATCATTTTACAAGTGAATTTGGTGTCGTGCTGAAGGAGATGGGGCCAAATCAATATATTTTTCACAAGGCAAATCAGAGACATGAAAGCCTGGTGAACGGTAGCGGTGGAGTTCAGCAGAAAACCAGCTTTGTTCTCAGTCTTATGTAACATTCAGGTCTGAAAACAGCAACATCCAGTCTGATTTTTACACTGTTGGTTTCACAGAGTATTAAACAAAGACAACAAGTTAATAAACAAAAACTAAATGAAGTCACATGTAGCTGTGATAACTTCTATTACATCAGTCTCTTGCTATGTTGTGGACCAAGTTTTCTTTAAACCTCAATGTCTGCAAGGATGCAAACCCAACTTGTCATTTTATTTTATAACTTTTAATGAGGAAAGATACGGAGTTGATGGAAAGCAGCCGTTAATCATAATGACTGACAGCCCTCGATGTAACCGCGGATTTGCAGCTAACATTTTTTTACAAGAAGACTAACATTCATATACTTTTTAAGTAAGTATGGTTAGAAAAATACCAAATATCGCAATATGGAGAAGGTACGCATCTAACCATTGGTAACCATGGAGACAATGCCACACCAACATGTAGGCCTACCATGTACGGAAAAAACTGGTTAGCATCTCGTTTTTGGTACGTTTTTAAGAGGAAACAGTGTTCATGACATAGTGACATAAATCAAGTGTTGTGAATTCAGGTAGAGTCGTTAATTTACTCAACACGTCAGGAGGGAGGAGGTACAGGTCGGTTTCTAAGCTAGCTGTTTCCAACTTTTGTAAACACCGCCGTCTATGAGCCCCAACCAGGTGTGTTACATTCACAGACAAATTAGCTTGACTGGAACAAGCAGAAGCCACAAATAAACTGTAAAAAGCAACTTTGCAAAACACTTTCAGTTGCTGTTTAATACTTCCGTCCCTCACTTCCGACGTCCATCATGGAGCCTCGAATGATTAAGTGATGTAGTAGCAAAGGGTCAATAGAAAGTGTCACCTATTTCCACAAAGCTACTTCTTGGCGCTCCCACCTCTCGCACACCTCCCCCTCTCAACTCCTCCAGACTAGCAGCAGCAATTACTAAACACCTGTAACTGAGCATCTGCTGAGCTTATCATGCAAACTAATTATCAGTCTAACTTCTATCTTGGAGTAGCTCTGATGTGGGAGTATCAGAAATGGGTTTCTTAGAGAGATAAAGGCCAATTTCAAGGCATCAGATATAGCTATCTTTCTTTTATTTTTACAGCATTTTTATAACAACTGAAGGTAACATAACTTGGTTGATTGTGGTATAAAATGACACTATGTGAATAGAAAATACATAACAATCACATTTAAAGAAAACAAAAGTCTAATGATATATTTACTCTAAGGGTTTTAGCAGCTTAAAATCAATCCTTTGTGCAAAAACCTTGATCTAATTTTTTACAGCTCTTTTATTTAATACCCAAATGAATTAACAAAGCAAGATTTTTCCAAAAGATTTTGAATAGTCATTATGTTTGTCACGCCAGGTTTTGTAATTCTTTGTGCAAGGGTTTGCTTTAAAAGCTTGTTCTTGAAAAATAATGAGGTAGTAAGTGTGACTATATACGCCATTCAGTTGCATACTCCTTGAATTTTCTGCCTCTGCTGATTCCTCTGCTGCTTACTCGTATAGTTTACTCTCAGAATCCTGCTTGCTATGCATCCTGTTGGCCCAAAATGACGATTGATTGCAGTGCCACTGCGTTTGTAATCCGCTTAGGATGGATTTTGCATCTAAATCACTTTATTATTTATGTGCCCAACTCTTGCCAATGCCATTTGGAGGCAGGATGATTGGTGATCCATCACACATTATCCTTCACTGTGGTCATTAATATTGTAATGGGATGGACCTTCACCATGAAACTTCCAGGTGAAGGGAATGCAGATCTCTTTAGGGAGGGTCAAGCTACTCAAAATAAGTCCACATCAGACAGTTTATCATGCGTTGCTACTATAAAAGACAGGCTCTCTGGAGATGTTGTTAGAGTCTGAATCTTTCCGGTTTGCACAGTTCCTTTCACCTTTACACAAGGCCTCTCTCAGAAAAATGTAGGATGCTATTCTTTCATTGTCCTTTTCCATCAGGACTTAAATCACCTCCTGCCAATCACTCATCGGCCGGCTCAGGGCAGATACACAGAAAGCCACAACAAGACACGGCTGTAATAACCACCTTCAGAAATGGGAAAAACAAGACTGAAGCTCATTTCACCATAAATAAGACCAGAAGCTCCAGCAATACTTGCTGAGATCACATGAAGCAGTGTGGTTTAACATCAATTAATGCAGAAAAGGTCTAAAAATGTTGAAAAATGGATTTTAATTCATGTTGTCTGATAATTTGACATTGAATAAGGTTTCTATTTTGTTCATATCAGCTGTTTTTCAAGTAAAATATATTATTTTATTGTCACTGCAGCAGCCCAATAAATCTACTGAATTGCAAAAGCAAACAACAAAAGGCAGAAGGTTTTCATATTGACATTTTTTCTTTATATTTAGCTATCATTAAGCAAGACATTCTTGTAATGGTAACACTTTCTTGTGGTTGTAATAATTTTGGTTGGTTGCTTTTTTACTCATTTTTTGACTATTGTAACTATTCAGATCAAAGTTTATAATTTTTTCAGACAGAAACAGTGTTGTGTCAATAAGAGACCAATTTGGATTGCATCTAACAGCACTTTATAAGCAGAAGTTTGTCCCAAAGATGCTGTTCACTCTTGGTTTAAAGATGCATCCAGGCTGATCAGAAGGAAAGTATCAAAGCTGATCAATCACCTCCCTCTTCAGTCATCAGATCCAAATGAACATGTAGTCATGTCAGAGTTGAGGTTTATTATGTAGCCATATCTTTCCTGTGTAATTCTGGTCAATTCTCATCTTCCTACAGTGCTCTGTTGGGGCTTTCTCCCATTCACTTGGATTTCTCCCGAATAATTTCTACTGGGCCAATCAGAGATCAGAAGGAAATGTTGTGAATGATGATGTCAATTGTCCGACATTTTTTGTAGTTTTACTAATAACAGCAGAGGAAGAAAACAAAGAACAAAGCCATGTTGGTCATGCTTCCAAATATTGAATTAACACATATTGTTCAGATCTCTTCATAGTGGAGGCTAATTCTGGTAAACTACAAAGCATCCAACTGGCACATCACATACGTCTTTGGCCAAAATGTATCAAATAAGGCTGCACATTTCTATCAAAATACATAATCATCTTACTAAACCATTTTCTTATTACTGAGAAATATGTTTGTCTACATCACAGGCTTCTGTATTTTTTTGAGTTTGTCATTTTGTTACATTTAGCGATTTCTTTAACTGTATATTTTAGAGAGAAATGCATTTAAAAATATCTTACATCTTGCCTCATGCAAAGTACTTACAATCTTCACCACAGAGGAGCAAAATGCAATTCAGAACAGCATTACACGTAGCATTATTTAGTAATGAAAGCTGTTTTCTGAATCCAAGCTATGACGTCATTAACTCCTCTTCATATTTGACGGAGTAATGGACCATTGAGTTTTTCATTCAGCGCCAGTGGAAGGCGGTGCTTCCAGCTGTGTTATTGTAGAATATTTCATCCTGTTCTTCATCCTGATGCAGACAAACACATCCAGTTTCCACGCAGTCTCATTTCCAGTGGTGGGAGCATGCGATGACTCTGCAGTCTTATGTTTCACTGAGAGGAGAGGCACTTTTTAGTCGGTGTTTCTGACCTCCTGGAAACAATTTCTGAAGTCAAAACAGTCGCTTCCTTTTCAAAAAAGTGTTATGTCTTTCACCTTTTTCTGCCTTCAATGTGCCTGAACTCAGTAAACATGCTCAATAATGTCTTGAAATCGAAAAATATGAGCGCTGTCCCTTCAGAAACAACAATATACGCGCTTACCTTTGAAACCGGCATGCAATCAACTTGCAAGTAATAACACTTTAATGAAATGTTTTTGTGCTGGAAGCCGCATCCTTTGCAGAGGTCCTTCCTCGACCCAAATCATTATATAGCCGATTCATTTCTCCACTGTGTTATTATTAGAAGGATCAGCTTGAGAGGATGAGGCCGAGTGTGGCTTTAATTGTCAATTAAGGATGTATCTCCCATCCCTGCCCCCGCCACCTAACTTGTAGATTGACTAATACGGCGAGGGCGCAATCCCCTTGTTGGTGTGAACCAAACTCACTGGGGATAAAAGTACTTTCAATTCTATTTGCTCTCTCAAAAAATAAATAAATAAAAAAAGCAGGCAATAACACATGAGGAATGCAGAATGACTTTTGCAAAGAAATCACAAGCTTTCCTGCTGGATGTATTTTCTGTCTTTTTATTGGAAAATATTACTTTTATACCAGCTCGTTGAGTTCTGGTGTCTGTTTTGGCAGCAGCATTTCTAACTTCAGCAAGTGAAAGGGATAGCTTTGGGTTTTTTTAAGTGAGTTTCTGGTAAAAGGTTTTGACCATAAACATTATTTGTGGAAGTTTGAGTAAGGTGGATATATGGGTGGAGCTCAATAAATTATATATTTCATTAATTATTTTAAAAAAGTGAAACTTCTAAATACAGTGTCATATATTTGAAGTGTTTATTCATGGTAATTATGATGATCGTGTCTAATGAAAACCCGAAATTCAGTTTTTGAGAAAATTATATTATTACGTAAAACCAGCAAAGAATATTTTGAATCATGAATTTTTTTGGCCAACACAATCAAGCAGAGAGTCATTGACACCCTTCCCAATGACAGAAAGTAACAAAAGGTTCCTACTAAAGAAGATAGCTGTTCACAGAGTACTGTATCTAAGCCTATTAAAGGAAAGTTAAGTGGATGGAAAAACTGGAAGAAAAACACCGGCAACCTGAGGTGCCATGAGTCATACTAAAATAACTGATCAGTGGACTACCAACATTCACAGCCGCCCATGAATAATGTAATAAAATATAAGATACCACCTGAACAAACAAAACATCTTCAAAATATAGCAATAGCTCTTTAAAGGCTACAATATGCAACTTTTACAAAATATATATTTTTTACATATTTGTTAAACTATTACTATGTTCTAATGAGATATAATATGAGACAGATTATCTGTGAAAAGATCAAGCTCTTCTGTGAGCTTCCAGAAATTTACTACTCCCGGTCAGAAACAGCCAATCAGAGCCAAGAGGCGGGTCTTAGCGCTGTTAGTCATCCTCATGTACAGGCTGCTAAATGTGATAGTGGCAGAGAAACAAGGCAACGTTGCAGGAAACTGTTTATCTGCTGTCATTGTGGCTATGCTAACGAGTCCTGGCACACTGAGGAAGAAGCTGTATCGTACAAGAGGATGATTGATAACGCTAAGACCCTCCTTCTGGCTCTGATTGGTTGTTTCTAGTTAGTACTGGGAGAAGGCAGAGGAGCTTGATTTTTTTTTTTTACATTTTATCTGTCTCATATAAGTTACATACTCCAGCTTTAATTTTGGAGAGGGAAATCTGAACAACCGGGATTTTTTAATGCTTTCCAAATTTTTCTAATTTCTTTGGATATAATAAAAGAGAGGATAAATTACAGCCGCAAAATCCTCTGAAACAATTCACTGCAAAGTCTGTGTGCAGGAGAAAAGGAAACTCTCAAACACCACACTGCAGCGATATCCCAGGCCACTTAACATATCATGTTCTGCTCTAAACTGTTTGGTACGAGAGCTTTGACGTGCTGTTACCACGTTGCTGTTTGGTAAATGGTAAAATGAAGTCCCCCAAGTGGATGATATACACTTTCAGAGGGGATTTTCTCCAAAACAGTTTGACAACAAACAGACAGTTCAGTGGGTTCAGTACTTCAGAGACAATAGAGGTTCTGAACTGAAAGTCTGAGGAAAGCCTGAGGCATTCGGTGTTCCCAGGGGAGGCAGTCCTGTTCCCGGCTTGACTGAAATGTTTTTTCCTTCAAGGGGAAAGTGCAGCAATGGCTGTAGTTCTCCACTCGCTCATTAGTTTCAAATGAAAACTGAAATGCAAGAAACGACTCACCTAGAGGCTGTCCAGCAATGATCCGGGCGTTTTCTCCTGCCACGGCAGCTCGGGCGTTCCTTTCGTTTATGTACTGTACAAACGCGTAACCTTTATGCACAGAGCAACCCACTATCTTGCCGTACTTGGCGAAGATGACCTCTATGTCGGTCTTCTTAACGATGGCTGTGTTGAGGTTCCCGATGAAGACTCTGGAGTTGAGGGAACGAGGATCATTCTTATTGGTCACGTTGCTGGTCTGGGTTTTACCAGTCATTCTCCTCCAGTTGCCCTCCTGGGACACAGAGGAAGGAAGGAACGGAAGGGAAGAACTTTAGTGGCTGGACAGGCCAGCTCCAGCTTATTCTGCTCCTGAGAAAAATACACCAAGCATATTTGATATTGAACAGCACAGTCTTAAAATAAAATGTAAAATGGACCAAATGCTTTTAGCAGAGGGTGTCTGCATTTGTTTTCTTAGGGGGGTCAGGAAGGGGCACAAACTGTAGAAGGGTGGCACACTAAATTAGCAATTTCATTCAAATGAGCTGATGTTTAGATTACATTGAATAGAGGGTTAAAAGTTGAATAACACAACTATTTATGTGCCCAAACAAAATGTAATTAAAAATATTTTTTTATGCATAGAGATCACTGCAGTGGACAGCTATCTGAAAGCCATTTTCTTGGGTTTCTTGTAGATTTTTATGTTATAAACACACTCAGACTACTGGCCATCCACTTAAAGTGCAAGAAAAGTTTGGTTAAATCCAATATGGCAGACAGGCGAAAACGCAACTCAGAAGTATCCAGTCCAGGCAAAAAAAGAAAAAAATATTGTAACCCTTAAGTAACTCTTAGAGACTAATACTACTGATGTATTTTCCAAATAACTTACTTTTTCCAAAAACTGTTTAATTGCCTCCTTTTCTCTTTTGAAGAGTTAATTGTGCAGTAGTCTCAGCCTGCTTTTTCTTCTTCTTATTAAATATAATAAAACCTGCCAATGGAAATTAGCCATTTGGCGACAATCTCAATTTATTTTCTTAGTTGGATCTTGAATCAGGTGGGATTTTGTGCTCAAAATGGCTTCCACAGGCTCCAGAGACACTTTGCACTGCTAGTTTGTACTTCTGATGGTTTATATCTCATTAAGTAAGTAGAACACATTGTACTGTACAAAATCTGGTAATGAACAGGATATTAGTGAGAAATCCACCAACATCTCCTTCATAAAATTAAATGAAAATGAGATTGACAGAGAAAGAAAGTAGCATGGAAATATAAACTTTTTTCAATATGCTATTTTTTTTTTTATCCATTTACATCCAAACCTGGAAAACAACTTTAAATTTCATTCAGATCCCTCCAGACTTTCTAGGATCTCTGAAAACTTCTCTGTTAAAGAAGAAGAGCAAAGAGTGGCATCATTTATTTCCAATCTCTTCTACGCATCTTTAACAGGAGATGCAATAGTTGAACAATCTGTCAGTTGATGAGCTAAATTATACAGTAGCACTGCCTCCAAACAAACGCTACTCTAGCAACTACATATTTCATTTTTATCTGTGTAATATGAAAAAGCCTGAGACTTCATGACACATGCTGAGTGTTTTGCCGGAAACTAAATGAAGTTAGACGCACTCTTGCTGAAAGAGGGTCTTGTTAAAGATCCACTTTAGTTTCTGTAAATAATGTAAAGTGACACACGAGGTCATTGGCCAGTCAACTGTTTAACCATGCCACAGTGTTTTTTGCATGGCTGAAATGTTATCACTGGGTGACTGAGGGCAACTCAAGAAGGAGCAACAATATGTGCATGTCATGGTGGTTATCTCTGCTTTTTGAGAAGCCAAACATAGAGGCCGCCAGTTTGAAAGATTTCCTGTTTCAATGCACATTTTGTTGTGTCCTTTTATCGAGTGCAAAATGTGGAGGCTGTAATTTGTGGTGCTGTTTTATTCAGACTTTCTGTTTGTCAACTCTGCAGCAAACACCATCCTCTGCTTTTGTTAGAGCCCTCTGCGATTATTTTTACTTTACTGGCTGTTTTTTTTTCTTTTTAACGGCCTGAATGTTGTATTTTTATGATAGACGAGGAGCTGCAGGATCAGAAAAACTATTCCAGTCCGTGGAAAGGATGCAACCTTACAGCTGTTCCTGTGGTAGCTATTATTAAACCAATAGGTGCATGTATACACTCTTCAATGCTTGTTTCACTTTAGCTGTAAAAATCAAGGTTTTTATGACAGCTTATGCTCCCCGAATTGGTTCCCTTTAGTGCATTAATCACTCAGAAGTGGTGTGGAGAAAACACTAAATATTCAATATTTACCTGCTCTGAGTCTCTGTCCCTGACACAGGGTGATAACAACTACTCAGCTTTGAGACTGAGAACCTAAATAATGGATCCAATCCTCAGTAAATAGGATTAGTAACCAAGGAAACACTGATGTTGGAATATCATGCTCACACACAGACACACATTTCTCATACTTGTGTCTTTCTTCCTTTGTTGCACACACTCTTTATGGTAAAACGACTCTTAGTTTATACAACTCAGAAAGACAGTCTTCTCCTATCAGGCACATAAATTTTATTTTTATTTGCATTTTTCCAACAGGTTATTAGTTTCCTTTAACCCAGCTGGGAGAAATGTGGATTTTAAGTGTATTTTGTAGCAGGAGAGGCTATAAAGGACATAACCCACACCTTTCATTCTATCAATGTTAACTAATTTTAACAAAAATAAACAGTTGTGATTATTTGATTAGTTTCCTTGTTGCAACAAATCTTACACCATTGGAAAAAAGGAATTCCTCGGTTGCGCCCATGAAAACCTTAATAAATCCTCACTGCCATTTGATTTAATTTAATAAAGGGGAAACAAAGGTACCAAAGCATAAATGTAAGAAAGTAATTGCCTCCTTTGTTAAAACATGAAATAACTGATTAACCATGTTTCTTTTAATAATCCGAGTTTGATTTTTGCAGGTGGTGTGGTTCTGTGAGGGTAAAGTGTCCTTTCTGGGTTGGAGACGATGTGCAGAAGTTCCCAGATTAAGAGGAAGATAATGGAGGGATGGAGTTAAATTTTTTTCACGCCTGCAAAATCATAAATTTATTTTCTGAACTTCTCTGTTAACACAAAGTTAACTAAATGATCTAAAAAGCAGAACATGTTTTGCCCCGATTTCAAGACATCCAAAAACATGATAAATAAAACCAATGACATTCATCAGTCTGGAGAAGATCTCCAGTGAAGGACAAAGAGAGAAAATGGAGAAAAAATGGAATAGTGAGGGAACCTTTCCAGGAGTCTGTCGTCTACCAAACTTACTCACATCTGGCATATAAATATTGTAGTTATAAAGAAAAAAAGCAGTTAAACAACCTGGCATTATGATGTTGGGTAGATGTTTTGATTTGTCATAATTAATGTCCACCGATCACATTGGGATCGAAGGCTGTTTTCACACCTGATAGTCCAGTAGATTCAGTTTGCTTTCACACCACACTGTCAAACAATCCAAATCTTTTGGAAAAAAACATGTTCCCCTCCTCGCCTGTGGTGGCACTGCAGCAAAAACCATCCGTCCGTCCGTCCGTCCATCCATCCATCCATCCATCCATTTTCTTCCGCTTATCAAACTACCCAAATTTCACTTAGCTTTATGTTTTGGTCTGTCTTATCCTGTAATTTTAAAATATTAGGTGATTGATAATTTTATCAGTTACTGACTGCTTGAGAAGACTTTTTACCTAACATTTTTTTTGCAACTTTTTGCTTTTACTTGAGTACAAATATGCTGAACTAGTTCTACTTCTACTTTAGTACAATTTCTGGGTACTCTACCCACTTCTGGAAAGTTATAGAATCATAAACCATTGTTTGGATTAAATCAAAATATCAGTTGAACATTGCATTTATTCATGATATCTTGATCTAATACCAAAATCTGTTTGATCTGAAATAGTGAAGAACACATTTTTCACAGCAATGTGACTAAAACCAGAAAGAGATAACAAATAAAAGCTGTAAGTCAAACACACAGTGACAATGATCTGCGGTTTTATGATCGTGTGTGAAGGTTCAACACCTGACCCCTCTGACCTCTGAATGCTGCTTTTGCTGCCTCATAAATCGGACGATCACCTTCCTCTGTCAGAGCCCAGCAAATGCCTTCAGACTAAATCCCTTTTAATGAATTTTTTTCCCGTTCTTATATATGAAAATAGAAGCGACTCATCAGTAGATAAGAGGTTGTGACTGTTGTTTTTCTGTACAACAATATGCCTGAGTGATGATTCATGTCTATAATGTTGCTCCAGTTTGTCGTTCCTCTGTGTGGGTTGGTGTATGTGGGGGGAACCAGAGCTGCTCGCAGTCTGTCAAGTGGCCTTGATGTTTATCTGCAGCCGACGTCGAAAATTAATGTGCTTGCAGGTACACAGACGTACACGCTCCCCCTCCATCCTATGGCGGTTCCAACCAGCAGTCTGACACCAACTTCAAATTGATGTTTGCAGACAGGTCACAGCGAACATGACAAATCAGAGCAGAAGCGTTAGATTGCTTCTGTTGTCAGATAAATCAGGAAGGGGGGCCGGTCACGGGGATATTTTACAGCTCAGTACTGGTGTACTTCATGTCTGACTCTGTTGTTTTCTTAGGGGAAGGACGCACATTTATTTCATCGGTGGTTCTTCATCTGACCTTGCTTTTTTTGTTTTGTTTACTAAAATTACAACCTCCATCAAGCGTCTCATTCTCTGACGTGGTCACACCATGATGAGAGTAGGAAGTGCATCCAAGAACCGTCTCAGAAACCTAACATTTAAGTTAAGTTTCTGCTGCCCCTTTGTTACTTCAAGGGGCAGTAGCATGTGTTTTCCAAGCATATGGGGCCATTTTATAGCACAATCAAATAAGTGTGTTTCTTCCAGTTGTTATAAAATTGCTATATATATCAAATAGAACTTTAAAGAAATTTGACTTTGTAATTTAACGACTTGAAATTGGGCCTCTGTCTCTTTAAAAGCTCCTGCTCTTTCTGAAACTCCACTTGCAGGAAGTTATCACAACGGCGCTCCTCTTTTAACCGTTCAGCAACATTTTTGCCACCGTTGCACTGAGAAGTAGCTCGTATGACGAGCTCAGCAGGTGCGCAAGTTCCACCAGGTGTTTGCCAATTGCCGCTGGCTAGTCTGAAGGAGCATAGTGGTTGGAAGAAGGGATAGGGCTGCTATGTGCAGCAGCTTCAAGGAAGAGGTGCACCTCGAAGGCAGAGCTAGGTCCATCCTTGCGTTTTGCACACCTGAATGGTTATTAGGAAGATTATAAGATTTTTCAGACATGCATGAAATAATCAATTCAACAGTCTACATGACTTAAATCTAAAAACAGTGAATTTTACGTAATTCTGCCCCTATAAAGAGCAGAATGAAACACCCACATCCCAGAAATCTTGATCTTCATTGATTTCTTTTGAAGCGACTCTCATCTTTGAAATCGACTGCAGCTTTTGCAGCATCACAACTTGTCGATAAAGAGCACAAAACAGGCAGGTCTTTAGTTTTTTTTTCATGTCAGGATGTTCATGTACGCAAGGTTGTTTCAGTTTTTCTAAAGGTGGCGCCTCATTTTGAAAATGACAAAACACAAACGTCTGACACACGTTGACTTTTAGGCAATCAGCAGCTAAAATCAAACTTTTATACACGCTGCGCAAAAAGACAAAAAGCCTTTTATTCCATCTGACATTACATTGGAACAAATGTTTCATGTTGTCAGCTAGGATCACCAAAAGTATTTCTAGAAACATGATGATAATTACAGATTTTTTTAATTTCCTCAAATTTAGAAGTGCACTCAGATTTTCTAAGTATTTTTAAACTGTATGACTTGGACCAAATGTTTTGTAGAAAAGCTTCTTACAGCCATTTGCTGGAATGGAGGTGGAGGAGCTCGATCTTTTCACACATCATTTGTCACGACATGGTGACAGTTTTAGCAAATATGTACAAAAAAAGTCACATATTGCAGCCTTAATTGACCTGGCCAGAAATACCTGAGAACTGAGGCAAAGCTTCGAGGAAAGTGAGAGAAAATTCCTTAACAACTTGAGAGACTGATATGGTCAGACAGAAAACGACTACTAAAGTGATTCAACAAGCCATTGAATCATGGATAGCACTCACTTTTTTCATTATGGCTTAATCTTTTTAAATCATTTTTATAATTTCCTCTAGCTGCCGATGTTGCACACATAAGTACATGTTACCGTTCTTTATTTATTCCGCATGGAGGGAGCTGACTGAATTGATTCCTGTTGCAATCTCCACCGCTGTACATTTCTCCTCAGCCACTCTGCTCTGATTGTTGCCAAGGCAGCTTGACTGGCGAGAGAGAGCTGGAGATGCTGCTTACTGACTCAGAACACTGAAAGGTAACCCGATACACCTTTCCCATTGGTCTCGCTGCCATGTACTGCAGAGCTGAAATAATTGCCTTGTGGGTTCTGTACATTAATATCTTGTCTGTCTGCATGTCTCTGCAGCAAAAGCAATGCGAACAGCTGTGAAAATGCTCCCCATCTATTTGTAAATCCATGTCTCTATTTGTATGATGGCCTCCAAAGCATCTCAGCGGCACAGCATGTCGTTTATTTGTGCACGTTTGTGGACCATGACTGAAAAGGACTCGTCCCTACGAAGATAACCTGCAGTCGCCACATTCTGCCTTATTTGGAGTTAGAAATTAAATCCACAATGAGAAAAAAGGAGGTACTAAATGAATTTTATGTCAAATTAGACATTTCACATATCAACCCCCATCCTGAAAAATGGCTCCCGTCCGCAAGACGGAGAGACATAAAACTAATTTTCTCCACATTTTCAATCACCCACTGCCTTTGGCTTTATGAGTAGAGGTGCACACTGCAGGGCTGGAATTCAATTCAAAATTTTAAAATGGCTAAGCAACATGGGTCTATAAAAAGAAGAAGGAACGGCTTGAATTTTCTCTTTAAAAGCTGTTTGAAGTTTAGTAAATGTGAGATAAATTACCCTCGATGGGACTATAATCCTACCTCAGTATTTTTTGTTATCATAAATCATCACTGAGGTTTTAGTTATGTTTGATAGAGACAATGTAAAATGTACTTCCCCTGAAACTGAACATATTATTTTTCCTCTTTGACTCTTGAGCTGATATCAAAATATATTACATCAAATAATCTACAGAACTGAATTTAGTCTATTATATACAGAGAAGAGATGTTTTTTTTATTTTTTTTAATCATCAACGAAGACATTTCAATATTCAGAAACCCTGAGTCTCTTCTGGTATCCAACATGGAAAGAGGTGAACCTTCCTAAAAGTGATCAGACAAACAAGATTAAAATGTATTCAATGATTTGAAACATTTAAATGGATGGTATTGTGTATTTTCTTATAGCACAATCAAGTAACTGTTACCTTCAGTCCTTATAAAAACGCTGTGCTTATCAAATATAACTTAAAAGAAATTTGACTTTACAATTTGACGCCTTAACGCTGGACTCTGTCTCTTTAAGAAGCTTCTACTCTTTCCGACACTCTGCCTTCAGCAGATCATAACACACTGACCTAAACAAATCAATGCTTCCCATGCTGTTCACTAATTATGTTTCAACCATTCTCGTAAAATCTGCAGATGTGTTTTTCCAACAAGTTTTTACAGGGTGTCTCTTATCTGCAAAAACTTTTATATCCATGCACTTCTACCACTCGTTTATTTTTTGCGTAAATATTTTCACCGACAATTGCTAAAAATAAGAGCATATATATATATATATATATATATATATATATATATATATATATAAAAATTCCCTTCTCACCCACCGCGGGTGGTTTCTTCCTCTGAGCTTGGGTCCTCTACCAGAGGCCTGGGAGCTTGAGGGTTCTGCGCAGTATCTTGGCTGTGCCTAGGACTGCACATTTCTGGACTGAGATGTCTGATGTTGTTCCTGGGATCTGTTGTAGCCACTGTTCCAGTTTGGGGGTGACTGCCCCGAGGGCCCTGATGACCACAGGCACCACTGTGGTCTTCACCTTCCAGGCCCTCTCCAGTTCCTCCCTTAGGCCCTGGTATTTCTCTA